>KL272691.1:122233-151750 GCA_000699545.1 Podiceps cristatus
GGCGGCTTGGGAAGACAAACGCCGTCACTCCGAACGTCCCCCCCCTTCCTTCTTTTTCCCCCAGCTTCATATGCTGAGCGGGGTGTCATATGGGATGGGCTATCCCTTGGGTCAGTGGGGGTCAGCAATGAGGTATTTGGATATCGCTGCTTAAAAACTCAGCAGAAAAATCTATTAAAAATTATAGTGCAAATAGGTATTTTCTTTTCATGTAGCTCTCTGTCACCAAAACCATAGGTGGGATTGTTCTTGGAAAAATGAGAATACTGACTGTGACAGCCACACTTTAAAAAAAAAGAGGGAGGGAGAACTTTGTTTAAAAAAAACTTACCAAAAATACGACTTGCAAACAGATGCTGGGTATAACAGGGTAAGCCAGAGCAGAACGTGGAGCAGGCTCTGTGTACAGTGTAGTTGCACTGACATGTGCAAACGAGATAATTAAGGACCAAAGAATGAAATCCATGGCTTGCCGCTCAATCGTGAATGTGAGTATGAAGCTGCACTCTGGAAATCTGCCGCACACGGGCACTGGCAGCATGCCTTGGGGTAGCTTCTGGATGGGACAGTGTCCACAGAGCTAGAGTGAAAATCCAATGCCCAATTTCTCTTGTCTCCCCAGGGAATGACTTCATCATCCCAATGCACTGCCCAGAACTAGAAATCGCTCGTGTGGCCACCAGAATCTTGGACGAATTGGTGAAGCCCTTGCGGGACATCCAGATCGATGACAATGAGTACGCTTGCCTTAAAGCCATCATCTTCTTTGATCCAGGTAAGCTTCCTGCCTGATTGCCAAGCACGGGGCTTGAAAAGGAGTCGAGGGTTCTCCAGTCGCCAGGAAAACCGTGGGCAGCAGCTCTGCCTTTCCCCCTGCCTCTGCTGGAATGAGCAATACTCAGCAGTGCAGCAAGGACATGTTAAAGTGACCCGTCCCTGAACACTTTACTCTTTAGCAAGTGGTAACTCCGGGCAGGCCGATGTGCCAGGCTCTGCAGACCCTAGAGGAGCTCTGTAGCTTGGCTTCGGGAAAGCCCGTCAGTCTGAAACGAAGGAGATGACTATTAAGGACATCTACGCCTACAGTGAATTATGCATAAGCGAAGTGAGTCAACTGAGCGGCAGCATGGAGCATCCATCAGAGTTCAGGACGCAGCATTAAAAACCACAGAGCGGGTTCAGAGTACCCAGAGATATCGAAGACGTCTGTTAATGGATCTTCCTGGCAGCCAGTACAAACCGAGGGCAGGGCTGAGCCGAACAGGATGGAGAACAAGGAAACACACCGAGGCAAACAAAAGCTTGTTTTGAGCCTTTTCTGTATTCTCATTCCACAAACACGGGGGGGTTCTGTCTCGGCCCAGGTTTCCCCCAAACGCTCCCGTTTCTCCGTGCCTACAGCAGACATACAACGCCTCCTCAGTGCAACACCGTTTAGTGTGCATTGCCTTGTAGCTTGGAGAAGAGAGCGGGGTACGATCCCAAATCCAGAACAACGCCCTTTTCTCTTTGGCACCTATGAGCAGCGAGAAACTACAGCATCTTCCATTAGTTATTTTTTTTTGCTGTGTTCACTGATTTGAAATCAAGATACAGGAGTTTTACACACACCATGAAATTTGGCTCGCCAAAGAGTCTGCTGCAAAGCTGAATAAGGATCGTGTTATTAAATTGAGTTTGACAAATTACCTTCTTGGCTGATCGGTATCTCAGTGAAGGTTTAGATTGTTGTGCCAGTGAGGTGCTGTGATTTCATCTAAAATGAAAAAGTGTGAAGCTCTACAGAAGTGCAATTCCTTCATGCTAACAAGTAGACATGTCCACGGAGTTACACACTAAAATACAATAACTTGTTAACCACTTTGTCTAATCTCTTGGCATGATGGTCTCTAAAATGTGGCGCTTGTGGATTCTTTGTAGACAGTGAAGGAAATGATCCAGTGACCCAGAAATCTCAGTTTTAGACAGCAGGAGAGGCAGGAGTGGAAAGCTGTAAATCCTGGCACTTCAGCCTACCCAGAGTGCACACTTACCTGGTGATTAAGCAAAACCGGACCTGTGGTCCGTGAAAAACGGATTGACCACAGGTCAAAGACAGGAAATCAAGACAAGAATCTGATGTTGCAGCAGGTGTATTTGCAACAGATAGGCACTAAACCGGCATGGATTTAGTGGCAGTAGTTGGGACTTGAAGTTTTCAGGGGGAAATTCCAGGCTGTTTCCTTGGAAGGACACAGTTCAACTTCTAAATGCTTCCTCTTCACTAATGGCAGTAGCCAGACATACCCATCTGAAGCAAGCTCTTATTTTCTTACTGTTTCCCTTCAAGCTCCCCTTGAATTACTGTTTCCCCTTAAATTCCCCTTGCTCTTTCACTGTTTCATGTGAGATATGAAGTAGCAGCAGCCCAGTGCTAATCTGTCACATAAACTTGGAGACTCTGAGAGATAATTGTCAGAGGATCACCAGCATCTCCTCCTTTTCCCTCTACAGAGCCCGACAGACAGGGGGACACTTTCTGGTTACAGAGCCCCGCAGTTAACCTCATTTTTTCCCCTCTCAGACTGCAAAGGCCTGAGCGAGCCCGGGAAGGTGAAGAACATGCGCTTCCAGGTCCAAGTCAACCTGGAGGACTACATTAACGATCGCCAGTACGACTCCCGGGGCCGGTTCAGCGACATCCTCCTCCTGCTGCCCCCGCTGCAGAGCATCACCTGGCAGATGATAGAGCAAGTCCAGTTTGTGAAGCTCTTTGGTGTGGCCAGGATCGACAGCTTGCTGCAGGAGATGCTGCTGGGAGGTAGGAACCTTGCTGAGAAAGGACAGTGAAGATATTTTATTTCAAGGCCATTACAGGGCTTCGTGTCTGGGTTTGTGTCCTCTGGTAGAGAGAACCTGGTCTTGGGAGGAGGGAGGTGAGGGCTGAGGTTGAATTGAAGCTTGAACATGGGTCCTTCTCTCTCGAGTCCAATCCCCAAGACACATCTTTCCAGCCTATCTCTGACCCAGGGACAGTTTTATAGAAATGGGTCACTCTGGTGCTTCACACCAGTGGGGCACTCGAATTTTAGGCCACCTACCAAAGCGATGCAGTTTGCAAGAAGACAACACGGCTTTTGTTAGCAATATGCAAAAGCTATAACTGTATGGGAAACCCTGATAAGAGCAGTAATTGGGACCCACGGAGGCAGATGAACGGTGCGGTCGGTTATTAGCTGAAACCCCAGCCATCCCGGGAGGTTGTCTCTAGACAGCGAGAAGGCTGAGAGCTAAGGACACGGCAGAGCAGGAAGGAAACAAAACTGAGCCAGGACATTAACCCCCACCCACAGAAGTCTCCCACATTCTCTGAAAAAATAAGAGCATCTGGCTTCTCGGTAACTATGCAAAGAATGATGTCTTTTCCCACTCCCACTGCAGGAACCACCATTGATCTCCAGTACCAGTCGGGACCTCCCAGCCTCAACCTGGAACCGCTGCCAGGACATGTCCTCCCAAGCAACATGAGCTCTGTGATTCACACCGCTCCAAACCGTACGTGTCCATTTTTACACTATTAATGTCAGCGTAATGAAGGGACTGAACAGGAGAAGCAGTTAAGAAAAAAAAAAAACTTTAGGTTTATTTATGTGTTTAAGCTTTACACTCGATTCAGACTTCACAGCCCCCCTTGCTGAACTCTACTATGAAGCCTGGAAACATGCTTCCAAAAGAGAAGCTGAGATATTCACGTAATAGCATGATCCAGAGGGATTTTGAGATGCTATTTAACATCACAAGATTTAAAAAAAGGAAATCAAGATTAGTGACTGTGTTTCTATGAACGTGGGCAGCACTGGGATATACCACAAAGCAGCACACGCCGTTATTAGTGGCAAGAGTTTCCCTATGGGAAGTATCTCAGTTGCTGTCAACCAGAACACAATACGACCTGAATACAAGACAGTCTTCAACCGCTCTGGGCACTGCTGGTAGGCAATGGCCATTTGTTAAGGCATTTATCCACTCTAGTAGTAAACGGACCGTGCTATTCAAAAAAAACAAGGGAGAACATGAGTTGCAATTTAAAAACCGCTGCCGCGTAATCACAATGTCTTGCACACACAGTCTCCTTCTGCCAGTTACAATCATCCACTTCTCATAGGGTATTTTGCCGTTTCTCAGCCATATAAATGTTGGTATCATGCATTTTAGCTTGCCTTTTTGGGGTTGTTTTTTTTTTTTTGTTGTTTTTTTTTTAAGCCACCTTGCAGCAAGGGTGATTAGAGGGATGCTGTGTTCTGTAAATGCAGTACAGCAGCCAGCAGGTTGAGCTCTCCTCCGACGAGGGGAGGAAGGATTAAAAAGCAGTTGGGGGCATTTCCCAAATGCAAAGCACTGAGAAGAGTTGGTCTGTGGCAATTGGGCCACCCTGTGCCTCCTCGCAAACCGGGAAGGAAGACTATGCCTGAACACGCCTGACTTTGGGATGGATCCCCTGCCCCATCCCCCCAGCTCCTGCTCCTTGCTTCATAGGATGGTTTTATTTGGGCACTGCTCTATTGACCAGCATCCAGGTCCATGTTAATTCTGTTTCTTTTCTCTCCTACAGCATCTCCTGAAACATCCCTTCCATCTCCTTCTACAAGCACAGGCAGTGAAGACTATAAACTAGGCTCTAGCGCAGGGCCCAACGCCGTAGCGCAGCTCTTGCCTCAGACAGTGATACCCAAGCAGGAGATTTTATAGGGAGAGGTGGAAGGAGAAGCTGGGAGCAATGTGGAAACCGTGCTGAAAGTGAAACGGGCCCTTTCTCTTTGCAGAGGCAAAGCACAGCAACCCCCTGCCCGTAGCCGGATCTGTCGGTCACCCTCTCTCCCATCTGTGAGTCGAGCAGAAGGTACCAGACTGCAGCAGGAGCCTCACCGCCGCCCTTCCCACCGCTCATGTCACAAGCGACTGGGATTGACGCTCTTTTCAGTAGGACCAAGACTGCAAGCTCTGCGGAGCAGGGCTTCTAATTGCCTTCGTTATCACCTAGCTCGGTGCGACCACGACTCTTTCAAAGCCTTCAGCCACTATCTTCGTAAAACCAAACGCCTTAGCTCCTGGTAATCGTTAATGAGTACAGTGTGTCTTGAATTGTCAGTATGAAAAGGTCTATCGCCATTAAAAATTTAATTACACTCCCATATCTTCTGCTGCATGTTAAGCTTTAGGAAGAGTATCTTCATAACCCTTCACAGCCCAATGCTTTCTTAATCCATGCAGATGTGTGTTGTTCCACACCGACCAGCTAACATTTAAAGCTGGTCAGTTATTACCTGTGATCGGGAATGCCAACATTGGGATATTTTCCATCATTTCCAGTGGACCTAGAGTCCAGTTGTGAGTCCCTGGATGCATCCTTTACTTCGCGTGCACATCTAACGCAGCTGCAAGGATCTCTGCATCAGCCCATGGCTGCTGGTCTGGTAAAACCCACAACTAGCAGGAAGCTCGAGCTGTTGACTTTACCAAATCCCTGCTTTGTATCCGCTGCAAACTTTTACTGCAAACATATTTGGAAGAAGCAACAGTTGCAACAAAACCACCAAAAAGCCCTTTTCCCAGTACGCAGATATGATGTTGCTCTAGTCTTATATAGCTTTGTAATGACTGCAACTCAAACTTCAAAGCTCTTAATTATATATAAAAAAAAAAGGAGAAGCAGGTCTCCTGTGAGGCATGGGTTGAAAAATATATTTATATTTAAAACATAAGGTGCTTCTGCACTTAATGTAAAACTTAACCAGCAGTAGGCAACCAGCTATTAACCGTGTTACAACTATGTAAAATGATCCCAAGAGATGACTGTACACCCTCAAACTTCCCCAAAGCGCGGTTGCTGTCACGGTGTTTATTTTGCATCAATTCAACCTCACCAGAAAGTAGACTGCTGGACTTCCACAAAACTTACGCTCATCTGCATAAAAGCCCAATGACCACCATCAGGCAGCTCTTCAGGGCTTACGGGAGGCCGTACGGAAGAGCAGGACACGATGGGGAATTCTCCGTTCCGCCGCATCGCATAAATCTCTCAACCCACATGCATCAATGTTGATGGCAAAAATGAGATGATGGTGCCTGGCTCTGGCTTTGAGAGGCTTTATTGCACTCACGCTCGTGAAGCGCTTGAGAGCCTCGGATGGAGGACTCGCTGGAAATGCAATCTTACTGATCAAAAGAGGAGTTGGGAAGAGCATCCGAACCTTCGTCAAAAGGGGAAGGCTTTGTACTTCGGCTTTCTTCCATCCGTTGGCAACGTATTTTAGACTTGCCCTGCTACAGCACGAGAGAGATCCGGCAGCCTCTGGGAGACTGGGTTGAATTTCACTGAGCATCACCATGTCTTATTTTTCTACTGTCTATGATGAATTTGATCCGACATTATATGCTGGTAACTTTGATTTGAAGCGGTCCATCTGGAAACCAGGTTCCACTGCAAAAAAAAAATGACAGATGCAACTGCACTCACCTAACGTTGCTTCCAGTTCCACCATTACATTACTTTTCTAGAAATTAAATGTACATTTATACTCATTAATGGTAAGAAAATAAATCTATGGGGGAAATAAATTCCATGTTCTCATATTTCACATGGACAGGTTGCCTTTTTTCTTTAATTCAACCCCAAGATCTCAAGTTTCTCTATTGATTTCTCAAATGCAAATACCTTAGGGATTTCCACCATAGGGATTTATTTTTCCTAAAAAAAAGAATCATCTATGGCTGCAAAGCCAGCTTTCATTTGAGATTGATGTAATTAAGAACCTAAGATGTTATCTGATGGAAGAAAATAAAATTTTCCAGGCACAAGTTGAAATCAAGGCTCTAGTGTTCAGCTGGTCTGGTGGAGGTTTACAGCGAGAATAATTTGCTGTCTTACAAGGGGCTGCATCAAGGGCCAGAACAGATTCAGAGCAAACACCTCTTTCTGGCTTCTCTCTGTCAACCCCACTCTAAATTAAACTCTCATGTAAACATACCTTGGAAGTGACTATTTTATTAGATTTTGGCTTTATTGGAATCATGACTTTGTTAACACAAAAGAGGTTCAAAGCCATCATTCAAAAACATTTTAGCCGGGCGTGATGCCAGCTGCTCTCTCAGAACAACACAAATAGTGCATCGCGGGTCATAAAGCCTCACCTGTTTCACTGAAGTTACCCATTGCCTTGCCATTTATAACATTTGGCTTTATGAACACTGAATCTAGGTCTTATTTTAACTTTATCCTACACTACAGGATTAAGAGAAACTGCAGAAATATTTCAGAGGTGCAAAGTTATGCTCATGTTATTAAGCCACCAAGACTGTGGTTGCTTTGATGCCTGCCGGCTCTTTTCCAGAGCTCTGTTTGGGTATGACGAGAGTAATGTGCGTTACAGTAGCATATACGCTACTGCAATACAGGCAAGAAATACCGCAAAAATGGAACGACAGTATTTCTCCATGAAGAAATTCAGAACACAAAAAAAAAGGAGTGACATGAGCAAATAAATTTAACTATCTCATCAATCAAGAAGCACCAATCCATATTCAACCACAAAGTACATCGCATGAAGTGAACTGTTACTCTGTTCAGAGAAGTAAGAGTTAAAAAAAATACAGAACTACAATACTGGTGCATTTCAGTGTTATTAACACAAGCGAGAATCATTTTACAGACCAATTTCTGTATTTCAAAACATCTTAGGCCACTTTTTCTCCAGTAGCATTGAATACGTTCACATATCAACACAGTGCTGATAGAAAGAAGTGAGAACAATCATGGAAACACACCACTTCCCCACAGAATAGGCAGAAAGAAGTCCGTAAATGAATTCTCGCCTGTCACTGCTGTTGTCTAAGACTTATGAAACAACCTGACATTGCTACTAGAAATTAAAGAAGATAATAGAAAGGAGATAAATTAGCAGGATCCATCTGCAGAGACGTCTGTTCCATTTGGAGAGTAAACAAGCTCGTCCCTAAAGTACACGTAAAACACAGCACAGCCTAATTGTTGTGTCACACAAGTATAATCAAATCATTAACCTGCTTAAAAATACAAGAAGCAGTGACACAAAGTTTATATGAATGTACATGGAGCTATTTTCTCCAAGAAACAGCAGGGTACAAAAGCATGATATTATACCCAGGAAAGGTACTGAAGTATTTTTTTAGAATTGTGCCAAACTGGAAATAAACTGCTTCCAGTCTCTCCCTCCTTTCCTGCCTTCGGAAACCCCGCTCCCTCCTCGCCCTCACCCTCGTTGGGTCAGTCGTTCTGTTGCTGACTTCCTGAACTGCTGCTTTCCAGGCTAAATAATTGGCTCTTTGTATCTGGAGCTACAAAACTAGCGGAAAAAGTCAACATTTGTGCAGAGGAACTAGGGAGTCCAAACCGGTATTTTGCACAAATACCTTGAAGGTGCTAAGCCTGAGATACCCCGTGAAGAGTTTTCACACTGGAAGGATTCACCACGTGTTTTCACACCTGCCTTAGGTACACGGGTACTAATAGGGTAAGCAGTTACACCGGAGGATGCGGAGAAGGAAACGCCTAAGAACCGCTGAGCAGTCAGCAGAGCTCGGAACCCTTAGCAGGCAGAGTAACATCTTTAATTTGCAGCAGCATCATCTCTAACTTGATATACACAAGCATATAAATTACAAGCCAAAGGACACACCACCACTACCCTGAAATTCTTGTAATCTAAATACATGTGAATATGCATGCCTATGTGCAAAAAAAGTGACATATACATCAACTAAGACTTCAATTCTTTATTTTTTTTTTTTTACATTAAAAAAATTACAACGTAATAAGGGTTTGAAAAGCCAAGTAAACCTGATTTCACACACGCACACACTTGCTAAGTCACAGGGTTCAACCGCTTGCAGTGATGTTTTCTGATTTTCATCAGGATATTTTATTAAACAATATACACATTAAGAGCCTCATGACAAAGCCAGACACATTTTTTTCCCCAATCTTTAAGATGTGCAACTGAATATGCAAAGACTCTTGTGGAACTTCCAACTCTCCCCTCAGTTACACGAGATGTAGCTTTGTTCATTTGACTGCAATTTCATCGGATGTGTCCACCTGGAAGTTGTCCAGCGTTACACATCATCTCCCCCAAGAAAAGTGAACATATTACGTAGTATTGCACAGTTTTGTTCGCAGGGCCATAGATAATAAATGGATCTCTTAGTAATTTCACCCACCCAATGGTGTAAAACCTGATGAAGCTGGAATCAAGATGCCACAAACAGTTACAAGGAAATGGAGAAGCAGGTCACTGAAAAAAGGAAGTATAGCTTCTGTAGTACATAAACTTTATAATGCAAGATTCTTCAGCACGTTGAACTGCTTGAGGTGGGACAGATCATCAGTGCTACTGGCAAAGCAAAAGCAAGAACAGGACAATTTTAAGGCAAGTCCCAGAACAGGGAGCTATTTACTTTCTAGGCACGATTTTGAGCTATGCGTCAAGGCTCCTGCTTTATCCTTTTTATTGTCAGTAATTTATAGAACAGATTAACCATACAAAAAAATACTCTAAATATATTTTTTTCAAGAATCCACTTTTAGCTGAATTTCATAACTTGCAGCTTGTGTTTCATTACTTGCAGATTTATAAACATTTCTTAGCACTACTGTTGTTTGTCAGGCCCACATAAAGCAGTTCTAGATCTATATTGCTCTCATTTCTTGAAAGTAGTTTTGGTTGGAAAACTGAAATTCAAACTAAATCCTTTTATGGCAGATCTTTCTACATAAAAGATCTGTTGGGCTTGAGAAAAAGGCAACCTCCTTCATTCCTCTGATGTCTTTGTTCAAGGGTTCATTAAGTTAACAGCTTTTCTTCTATGAAAAGTCTGTATAATAAAAAAGGGGCAGCGCAAGACCTTACAAAGACAACTGTTTTCAGTCAATGAACTCCCAGCTGCACTACATTCATTTTAGCCTCACACAGGAGGATAGTCACTGGTCCCGCTCACCCCTGCACAGAGGACTAGATACAATCCTCAAACACCTACATGTAAGTTCCTCTAGAATCAACGCTTTGAGAATTGGAGAAGCATATCTGAGGGCAGAAACCGGCCCACAGCCGTTAGTTGAAAGTGTTGTTTACTGACGATTTCAAACTTACCTAAATGCCGTATGAGATTAATACTGCCAAACACGAGACATGCTTTCGTGAGCCTGGGAAGACATTTGGCAGGGTGTAACAGTGCCTCTGATGTGTTATGCTGCTGTGTGCACCAGTCCTTTGAATCACTTGCATATGAGGAATGTGTGCCTGAAGTGGGACACAAGAGTACAGCTCTGTTTATTAGGACAAGCTGAAATATAAATTAAAACTGAACAAACCACTATTCCCTGAAAACTGGATTTAGAAGGCTAGGTCTCATTCGAGATCAGCTTTCACCACAATGCTCCTCCTTATGATTGACAACTGCACCTAAGTATATACTTTTTATAAAAACACACAGGTAATTCCCCAAACATTTATCAAATAAAAAGGGTTTAACAAAAATGGATAATTAATCTCAAAATAAATTACAGTAGCATGACAACATTTGGCTTCTTCAGTGTGACCACGTGCTTTTCCTTTGTTATCTTGCTGTTAAGACCATTACAGATCCAGTTCGCGTCTCTGAAAGTTAATGAGATGTCTGTGACGATAAACGTATAAAACTCTGCTTGCTACAAGCAAATGTCTGATATCAGTTTCACCTGGTCACAGATTATATGTAGACAGCCTTCTCTGGCCCCAAATAAATATTATATAGTATTCTTGCAAGTTCCAGCATAATTAGACTCAAACAGAAAACTCAGGTCCTCCTTTCTTTGCTCTCAGTAGAAGTCGCCTGATTCGAAATCCTGCAAAAGGATTGATCCACAGGAGTGAGGGCTGACCCCCAAAGACAGATTTCATTCCTTCCCAACGTAGTCTTCGCTCCCATGTTGGCTTTTCACTCTTCAGTCTTTCAATCTCCTGTATACAAACAGTGACGCACTGTTAAGTCCGAAGTTTAGTGAAGTCTAATAGCAATTATCAAAACTGATGACTATTTTGCATTCTTTTAATTTACAGTTAGCGAGCTGACTGGTTTCTCACTGTTACTTATTTAGTAAGGAAGAAATCAGAATGGCTGACTTAGCCCTGCAGGCACAGGGCACAAGACTTAGAACATAAAACGCATACAAGAAGGTTGGTCTACCTCTACCTCTTCCTCCCTCAAACTAAAAGATGAAATGACCAGAAAAGCTGATGTTAGAGGATCTGAACGCAAGATACCTAGACTAGAAGCTGTTTACTCAGTTAATAAAACCAGACGACAAGGCTTCCAAGAAGGCTCTGGCACTGCAATTACTGAAGCTAGGCTTGCTCTCCCAAATGCATTGTTTTGATGATCACTTGCCATACTTCCCACTAATGAAGGCTGGATATTTACCAGTTGCTTTTCACAGTTAACTCTTCAGAACAGAAGTACACTTTTAAATAGCCTCACACGAGAAAATCCTGAACAGCCACAAGATTCAAATTGCTTATGTTTTCAATCAGTTATCCATCACAAAACATCCTCTCAAGGCTTAACACTGCAGATCTAAGGGCAAGGGAGCCAAACACCCAAACTATGGTTATACTCCAATAAAGTGTATCAAAGTAGGGGAAAGTGTGAAGGGTTGACACAAGATATAGTTTAAATGTAAACCTGAGAAATGCAGTCATTTCTCATGACATGCATCAGGAGTTTGTGATGGTTGAGAAGTGCAAGTCCCAACTGAAGTCAGAAGCTGTGCAATCTTTGTAATTGAAAACATAATTATAACATTTATGTCAGAAAAGCAAATAATGCCTGAACTTCTGTTAGAAAGCAACCCCCAAGGAAGTATTTCAATCCTTACAATTGTAGAAAATAAAAATGATGAGCTATTTCAGATTTGAGGTTTTCTCCAAAATAAGAGCCTCCCCTCATGCAAATAAAACAACATCTAATCACACCTTCCTAGAATAATTGTTATAGAATACAGAAGTAGAGGTCTTTACCGTTTCATCATTGCATATTGAGTGGATTTGGGTGCCAAACATGACTGCAGTGAAAGTGAGAAACAGAAAACCCTCAAGGCACAAGAAGATCATCAGGATCACAGTTACGGGTGGGGAGAAGTCACTGCATTCTGTGAAAACAACGTATAGTCATTAAAACAAACAAACCAACCCCAAAACCCACAACCACCCAACAACAACAACTATAGAACATGTTCAGACTGATATCCGCTCTCCAACAAACTGCAATAAAAGCTAAACATCTGACACTTGAAACAACATTTCACAATTATAACAAACTTTTAATTTCTAGCATTGCAGCAGCTTTATTTGCTGCCCAAGAAAATAAAGATTTTTAAGGAAGCAAGACTTCTGGTTTTCTGTAAAGCATATGGTACTGCGTTACTGCAATCCTGCCGCAGCATTTCAAGGGTATCAAATAAATGTTTGCACATGAGATGCTTTAAATACTCAGAACTGCACGTATATGAAGATCAGAGCAGGCTGAAGTCTCATGCATGACAAACGCTGTAAAAACCATCACCACTGCCAGCTCTGACTTGCTAGTTAATCCAGATTAACTAGATCAACGATTTTGCTGTGATGGCTTTACGCAAAGTAATCGGGTTCTGAGTTACACTTACAGCCACACCTCTGGAGATCCTCTGATCAACTGATTAACTCAATTATAGTTACAAAGAAGAAATGGGATAGCATACAGGAAGCAGAATGTTTCAATTAACAAAAAGGACAAAGATTCAATCCATTTAATGGTATATTCAGGAAAAAACAGTCACATGGATTCCCCTCTTGCTTTAAGTACCAGGAAGAACATACGATCAACCAAATCGGCAAAAGCGCGGGACCAGAGTGAGCTCTGGCACACTGGAACATTAAGGAACATAAGTCAGAGCCCTAAACAAACAACTGGGACAGTTTAGGAAGTGTCTTTTCTACAGGAGCCCATAGTTGGCTGCAGAAACAAAATGAGGGAGAAATTTATGTTTCAGCTGTTGTCCACAGAACTGTGGAGGGAGACACAAAGCCGAGCTGGTAGATTCAGGTAATACACTGCTGAGGTGACTGAGGACCCATTATCTGTTTCCTTCCTACTACAGACATAAATTTTTACTATGTGGAAGGGGACTGAGAATGCTCTTGACAGCCACAGCTCTTGCAGTGAATGACTAAATGAAAGGGGAAGGGAAAAAAAAAAAAAAAGAGAGATGGTAAACAGATATAAAACATTATCAGGCTCTCACTTCAAAAAAGATCGAAGTCCTGTAATATTTCATACTTGGGATGGAAACAGGTGGAATGCTAGGACTATGCCTTAATATCTACTAGATTATGACAGTGTAAGTTAAGTATTTTCTTACCAGTCCACTGCCCTCGGACACAGGAGAAAAACTGAAACCCACACAATACGAGCGCATGAGCTGAAATTAGGGCTATATACATCTGGAAATAAGAGAAAGTGATTATTTTTGACTGCTGCCAGGTAGTAAACCAGACGTTCCTTTCAGCCAGCCTTCACTGCTGCACAGTGAATATACTTTCTTATTTCAATTTTTAATTCAATAAAATGATGTAAAAATGAATTCTAATTAAGTTTGAATCTAAAAATGTAGGCAACAATGACAGTTTAAGGATTACCTCCCTAAATCTCAGAACCATTTAACTAATTATTAGCTAATTATTACAGCAAAAGTAAGATAGTTTAAAATAAAAACACTTTACAAGATTAAAAGGAGTATCTTCCTGCCTGGAGAATATCTTGCATAGAAGGAGAAGAAGAAAAGAAAAAAAAAAAAAAAAAACACCCACAACAAAACCAAACCAACCAACCAAAAAACAAAACCCCACCACACATAACAATTGTGACCTTAAGCCATTATTCATTACTAAGCACAACCAAAATCGTTATAATCAAGGCAGCTTCATACTGAGATCAAACTGCTTTTGATTTTTGCTTACCGTAAACAGAACAAAAAATCTCTGATTTTTCTCCCCCACACAATTATTCACCCATGGGCAGTGGTGATCCATCTTCCGAATACATCGTTTGCAAATACTGAAGGAAAGGAAGAAAGACTTTTGTTGAGATACAATACTTCAGATTTTAATGTGGAAACAAGGGTATCCAGTGGTCATAAGATGATGTGCCGAAATCTACTTGCTTGGAAAACTGCAAACAGTGATTTTACTAACATTTTATTTGTTCACTTAAAACTCGGCTTTTGCTTGTTATAAAACTGTGTAGATAAGATACCCTTCACGTAAGAAAAATGGTATTAATACGAAAATCATTACATATCCAAACACAAATCAAGTGAACCCAGTAACTTGTTTTAGACACTTGTGGCACTGAATAAGCAAAGCTTCAGTTCTTTCCACATTCAGTCATAAAAAACCCTCCTTTCTGGAAAAGCTTTTTTAGGCAAAGCAATCTTTCAAGTTCACAGACTTTCAAGCTGTAAATTTACTTTGTGAATCAAAAAAAAAAAAAAAAAAAAAAAGAAATTGACATCAAGAGAGAAATATCACTCCTGAGGTTTCAACTGGCCATGACTCTGAACACACAGAAGCAAAATCTCAACTAAGGAACAGCTTACAATGTCACACCTCACTTCCTCAACATAAAACAAAAATATTGAACCTGTAAGCAGCACACATTTGTGGCATACTTGTTAATGGATACTGAAACAGTACTCTTTGCTTGTTCTGCAAGGAATTGCTTAGTTTCTGCCCAGTTTTGAGTCAAGGTTATTTCCAGAAAGGAAAGTCAAATATTTCACTAAGTCCGTTTTACACCTGCTAGGCCATACAGCACCAGGGGGCTAATTTCTCTGATACTCAGGTCTATCTGCAGCCAAACATGAAGAGTTATACAAGAGAAACAGAAGAATTGCAACATGTATTGAAGTTCTTCCATAAATCAATAGCTTAAGTATTTCATTTCCCTAGCTTTGTACTTAAGACAGCCACACACTCAAAAGTGTTTCAGATTTTCCCTCAGAACATCTAAAATATCAAGCATTTTCATTTCAGCAGTTACAAAGCCAAATAAGCCTAAAAATGCAGGCACTACTACTCAAAATCCCGTTTTTAACACATACTTAGGCATATATGATCTCGATGAGTGCTGCAGTGACAAGCCACAAAGTAAAGCAAGATGATTGTCACTAGAGCGAAGAAAGGAATGGGGGGGAGGGGGGGCACGGAAATCAATGCTCTGAGGCATAAAATAATTTTCAAGTCATCACATATGCTTGATTATAAAGTAATTCAGCAAAAGGCAGAACATACTCCTGTGCAGGTTATATGAGGGAATCCCAGATCTCTCATGGCTCCTCTGAAGCTCCTGTTGCCCTGAGCTATTGTAACCCAGCCCTTATGTTCCCACTGCCTCTTGTTTTTATGGATATTAAAGACTATTCATCCTCTGACACAAGTTACTTTTTAAATACTGCCAGTTACACATGAAAATCCCAATACCATAACTAAACACCGCAATCATTTTCTAGTGCAGAAGAAACAGGTATCAGTCAAGAGAAGGCATTCAGAAGGCTCTCCAAAAGATTCTGATTTCACAGCCTGCTGCCTGGAAGTTCAGCCTCTCATTAATTTCCCGAGCTCTGCGGGAAGGCGAGCTAACTCCAGTCACAACCACGCAAGCCTCCTAATGTAACAGAGAATATATATTGTCACTCTAACAAGAATATTAATGTGAAGTACTGAGTAAAATCACATCCAGACTCAATCAAGCCAAACACCGGAGGATGTGAGGTGGGCAGGCCATGCTTTTGCTCATTCAGTATTTCTCACAAGCCCACACAGAGCTCTCCAAGACATCGCATGTCTGGAACCCTGCCTTCATTTCTAATCTCACACCACAACTCAACGAACACTTCCAGCCAACAAACTCGCAGCAGTGCTTAAAACGGTGGTTCTGCCTTCTTCCCACCCCTGTCACTTGTATTTCTATCCCTTCCTCTGTCCAAGCACAGGTGCTCATGTGGCAAGAGTTTTGGGAAGTCACTCTGTTAGCCACAACCTGGGTCATTTTACTGTGTGTGCACGAACACGTATGCCTACACAAGAGGAAAGGGCAAAATGGGAGTGAGGGAAAGCAGCTGAGGACAAGGGAAGGTCCTCTCCAGCTTGGCACTGCTGCTGAACGCACTCAGGCAACTGCAGGTGCAATTACAGTTTTGAACGCCAAAGATAAGTCAAAGATACAGCTAATGGGTTAAGGGAAATTGGTCTGGATAACAAATTCACAGAAAGACTGATGCAAACATCTCAGTGACTTGATTCTGACCAACAGTGTTCCCCCCCCCGCCCCCAGCACAGGCACTAAGAACAGGGTAGAAATAATGACCTTCTGTGAAAATGAAATAGCATTCACTCAGGATAAGCGTCTTCCTTATGCTGAAAATGTTAACTGCTTAGTAAAATCTCAGTTTAATGTATTTCACTGAGGCTAGATATTTAGCTGTAAATAAAGACTACTTGTTCTTTTTCCCATCACTAATGTGTATTATGAAACTATTTTTCTTCCTCAAAAGAACTTCTGCTGTAGTGTTGCACAACAATTTCCATAACTACATCATAAGAGCCTCTTCTGTTAATAATTTACTACTCAAAACATGCACTGTGGCTTTGAGTGTAACTATTTTCCAACAGGAACCGACTTCAATTTCCATTTTCAAGTCTCTTCTATCAGTAAATTGCCACTTTGGCTACTTGGGACTAGACCATCCTTTTAATGTCCTTGGAATGGGTCTGTAAGCCAATAAAATGTTGGCAGTATAATCAAACCAACCTTTTTTTCTATTCAGCACACTTCTGCAGTGCTAAATTTATGGCAAAGAATCAGATTCTCACAGCCCGTCTATGCAGTATGTATTCAAAACTCAAAAAATTACAGAAAAATCTTTTGTTTTACTTAACAACTACTAGTAGCATGTATTCTATGAGTAACAGAAAGAAAGGCAATTAAACCAGATATCCAACTACTGAGAAAAACATGATAGCAGACTTACAAAAGGACAGCACATGCACTTTCAGGCTCTGGCTTTCTCTTTCAGATGTTCTGTGAAGCCAATTATGCACTGTACAACCATTAAAATGCATCCTTTGCCCTTATGTGGAACATCTCACGGTGTCTTTTACCAAGGCATAGTAAAACAATACACAAGACATGCAAAGCTAGGTCCCTGAACTAGCGGTTAGTGAAAACAAACCCTTTCAATGTATCACAGATTGCCTTTGCTGTAGACACTACACATTCTTGCTCTGCTTTAACAATAAATGCCGCTCAAATTCTTGGTATAAAGAATATATCTTGGTATTCAAGTCCCTACTTAGCTTATTTTTATTCTTCTTCTACGAAGAAATAATAATTTTTCAATTAACACCGCCTTATCTGGGATCACAGGCTGCTGGAACATCCACGATAACAGTGCCTGCTGAGGATGATGGCCCAGATGTACCCAAGGGACTCTGCACAGAGCCGCAGCGGCTCTGCGCTCTCCAGTACTCCAGCTCAGCCGTAGAGTTCAACATAAGACATCTTCATTTAGGGCTACTTCCAAATTAGTAAATCCTATTGGGACTGAAGATGTAGGAAACATTTTACAAAGGTACCTGCAAAGTCTCCCTAGAAACCAGCCTAAAGGTGAGATGAGAAAATTAGCAAGATCCAAGCTACATTCAGCAGGGGCTCTCGGGCGTCCCTTTCCGCATCCCACAAACACAATGCCAGGTCATCTGAACAGCCTGCACAAATCTGGTTTGGATCCCCAGGGATGAAGAGTTTATATTGTGCCAGAAGAAAGCAGCTGCACTGCTTCACCCCCAGGCCCACCGAGCAATCGGTACAGCTGTGGTCATGGAACGCTCTGCAAGGGCTAATAAAACCAGCCAGCCCCCAGCTCACTGGTGAAGGCAGGCATAGTGTCTGCATCCGTGCAGAAGTTTACCTACGACGCAGCTGAACTAATGGCTGATAATTCTATACATGACTATTTATACACGAAACTTTTCCTTTCGCTGTCCAGATACAAAAACCCACTCTCATCTGAAAGAAGAACAGGACTTCAGTGCCAAGGCAGAGTATTTATAATAGAAATAGCTTCTCAGCCATAACATCCACATAGAAAAGTAACACACACCGAGGCACTTAATTTAGAAACCACAAATTTACAGAATAATTTGAGAGTCCTGACAAGACTTCACTCTGTTCTTCTGATGGGTACTAACACTGAGATTTCAATTTAATACGCCACACAATCCAATACACATCACTCCTCACACCTAGAGAGCGCCACCAGGAACACTTACGTATTTATGTAAGTCTTAATTATGCAGGCATATCTTTTTTTCAACTCACACACAATAAACATTACAAATCCATATCCACAGTGCCTGAAAACTCAAAAGACTGAGAATTAATTAAAAATGGACACTTTTACTATCTCTTCCATAGCACGTTAAGTTCAAATTATCAACACTTCGGTCCTTATTAAAATGAACCTTCAATAAGCAGAAGTGCATTTAACCAATTACGCATACAACTTTGGAAAAATAATCTGCCAATTCACATATAACTTCAAGCGACGCACAATGAAGACAGGTCAACCTCAAATAAAGTGTAAAACTGTATTTTCTTAAATTAAGATTTCAGGAGTCATTTCTTAAATCAGCTTCTATCAGAAATTTCCTTGAGATTCTTCCTGTTGTCCTGTGTCATCAACAGTACAGCACAATAAACAGAATGATGCACAGGAAAAAATATGCAGAGATCAAAAAGTATTTAAGACACTACAGTATGAATATTTTTTAAAACTCTCAAGTCTCTTGCTTCTTTCCCTTCATCCACATTCATTTCTGGCCATAGTATATTACATCTATAAAATACTCTACAATGTACAAATTTGAAAGTTTACTGCATACTAAAAGAAAACTGTGGGAAAAAAGAAAAAGCACATAAATATCAAGAACATTCTTCCAAGATTCAATATGCATAACTGCTTTAAGAAAACGATGGCATACCTGCAATGGTGTGCACGTTCAGGTTTGATACTACAGCACTTTGGACATTTGTAGATCACTTCTCCTGGTTTCAGTTGCAAATTATCCATGTATTCTTTAGTGGCATTTCCTTTGGGTACAGCCCCCTGAAATCATTTCAGTTAAAGGAGAGAAAGCTTCTTAAATGGTATGAGAGCGTTTAAAAATACATTTTATAGATTTCATACCAGTAATTTCAGGATAATTGCTGAAATAAATTCATTTACTCAAAGCTAGTCTGCCATAAGCCAGAATCATTTCCAAACAAATAAATTACCTCTGGTTGACCTCAAATTCAGTTTCATTTCAGCAAGACTCACCTACGGCCAAGTACTAGGATAATTCTGATAGAATCTGCTCTCATCAGCATATATAAAATGAAAAAGACAACACATCTTTACATGCAGATACGTGCTTGGTACAGTATTTGCCGAGAAGTTTCTCTGAATGGGCACTATTAATAGAGACGTGCATTCTTACAGCAGCATAACTGCTGTGACGTTTGATTATTAGGCCAAGCCATCCACAAAAGTTACATCAGCAACAACTACATGAAAGATGGGCTTTCAATTCTCTGAATCCAAGATTTAGCCACCTGCCCCATGTACACAAGTTTGTGAGAACCAACAGTCACCCTTTTTCCTTTATACCTAGCTTTTAGCGTAGATGCTGTCAGCCTGAAGCACCACTGACTTCTTTATTCATCTAGGATCCCCTGCTGCCTTCTGCTACTGGGAAAGTTTGGGTAGCTACATGGCAAACAGTTGAAGGAACTGAGCCGGAAGAAAAATAACCCCACCGGGAAATTATTTTTCAGTGATTAGTTCTCTGAGCTGTTCACCACAAGAGCTACATTAGCAACTGCTTCAACACATGAGGAAGGTGATGAATGAACGGGAATAGTAGGCAGGATTGCTTCTTCCAGTAACAATACTCATCGAGAGCCTTGCGAGATCAAAATCTACATTTGGATTCGTAAGAAGAAAATAGTGGGAAGTACCATTGTTGCTTTGCTGATTTATAGAGCTAAAGGCTTATCCATGACAGGAAGTGATTCTGAAATAAACTGGGATGTGAAATGGAAGCACATAATGGCCTGACTGTACCAACTCCTCCAGGCCAGCACTTCCTTCACGCAGGGATGACCTTCTCCAGGTTGGCTTAAATCACCTGCAACATTCTATAATTATTTCTCATTCAGAAAAAGCCCACTGGCAACATCGTCACTTTATAGAGCCACTTTAATTCTGTCCTGAATACTTCCTTAACAAACCAGCAGGCATTTCAGATTCAATTGCAACACACCTCTCTAATTAGGCGGAAAGTTTTTGTTGCCTATTGCCCAAAATAACGATCTTGTGTTTCTATTGCCTGAGACACAGCCCAAGTTCTGCCCCAGATAAACTCTGGCTAAGTGCCGCTTCAAACTTGAGCCAGCTGGCCTTTGAGGGGTACGAACAGAGAGTTGCTTAAACATTCATGTTGTATTGCTGAGGTGTTTTTTGCGATATAAATATTCTCATTTAATACTTTAGCGTAGACATGGTGAATTATTGCAAAGACAGAGAGAATTCCTAAAGTACAAATTTATCTCGGTCCAAGTAAATTTATGCTTGTAAAACATCTTGCAAATTCACCTATTCACCTTTCACTAAAGACAGTATCTTCAGGCCACATTTTTAGCATTTTGCTGATAAAAATATGCTCAATTTCAAAAACACCTCTCATAGTCTCAGATTGTCACCAATTCCTTCCACTGGAAATATCTATTTTTATGAGTATATTTAGTTCACACAAGTTTTGAGGTAGTTTATTCCTTTTTCCTTCAGTCTTAGTTTCTATTACAGTCTTGTCTTCTATTCTGGGAGTCAGCAGGAGAGGAGCGGAGGAAAAAAGCTAGTGATTCACCTCAATTTCTATCATGTTTCACCCATAAACAACATCACAGATCTAGAAAGACACAGTTTACCAATACATATTTTTAAGCAATCTATCCTTAAACCATTAACTTTCCCAGCTGTCACAGTTTACTGTGGTAACATTTCATCACCGGGTGGGGGCTCAGAAGTAAATCAAAGATTAGCAAACCATTAACTGCAACACACCACTGGTTTTTTTGAACACTCCCATGATTTTTATATATACTGTTAGTGTCTCAAAAATCTGGAGAAAGTAATGTTTTTTTCCCCTAACCCCTCTCTCCCCAGATTTTTTCCCTAAAAAAGATTTTACTATTTAGTACATATTTTGGTACAAAATAAACAATTTAACTTCTTAAACTCCTGAAATGAAGAGTAAAAGGCCTCAGAAATTAGTACTTTTAAGGCCTTTCACACCTACACTGCTCCAACTGCATGTGGGTTCAACTGAAATCTCCCTTCCCACTGACCCCAAATACCTAAATGCAGTAATGCATGAATGATGTAGTACAGCAGTTGTTACTGTATGTCAATATGTGACTGAGGTTTTTCAGAACATCTCCCTCTAGAAGTTCTTTCATGTGCCATAAATAGAAGATACGTTTCAGATGACACAACAGGATGAAGCTACAACTTCGTAAGAAGTTTAGAAAAATATATCTGAGCAAAAAAAAAAAGTAAGAAAAATGCGGACAGAAAAGACTAAAGCTTTATTAGCTTCTTCAGAACCTTGGTTAATATTTAACTAATAAACTGTATTTCTCATAATCATACCTCTTCCTTAGAAATTCATTTTATACTGCCTACTCCTCAAGTCAAAAATTGTTATAGTTTCGTTAACATAACAACAGGAAAAGTACAGACCTCATCCCTTCACCTTGAGGGTTTTGAATCTAACACTACTTTTCCTAGCAGAAGACTGATACCACTTCTCCAAATTCCTCTGCAGGCGATGCACTACACGAGAGAACAATCCAACGTCAAGGAACGATCGCATACTTACTGGGTCAGTTAGCATAGTTCTCAGATGCGATGACAAAGCTAGTACTGCCAAGCAGTTAAAGAGAACACCGTTGATCACAGAGTACCAAAAGTCTTTGGAAGGCAGCAACATGACAAAAGTCACTACGAAGTCTGCATAGACAACCAGAAGCCATGTCATTATAGCACAGACCATACCACAGCCATCTCGGATGAACCAAACCCTCTCTGCCATGTCGGCCTCTGAGGAAGAGGAATCGTAGCTGTCATTTTCAGCAAGAAGCGGGTGGTGCTCAACATCACGGAATCTGTGCCCTGATGACTGCATGGTTTTCTGGCCTTGCCCTGCAGGAAGCAAAGATACCATTATTGCGCATGAGGAAAATGGAAATACAGGGGGGTCTTGGTTTTTTGTTTCTGCAAGATAAAACTAAGTTTTAACATCTAAGTTCAAAAGAGATTACTGAGATTCCTTTTTGATCAAAACCAGAACAATTATATGACTACATAAAGATGAAATATGCCTGCAATCAAAAGATACTCAAAGTTTCAACAATTTTGTAAGCCATTTACTGAGTTTTATAATCCTATAACTTTTTTTTTTATTATGCAACGTCAGTGCTTGACAAAGGGATTTTAGAATGGTTTCATTTCCATCTTGCTGTGTCCATAAACCATTCTTCCCCTTTTGTTAAAAATGCAACCTTTTTCTTTTATCTCAAACCAAAATGGTAACTCCTCATTAAATTATAGCTCATGTCTCAGAAAACAGCAAATTATGGCACCAGACTGTTGCCTTTTCACACTGCTCCAGCAACCCAGGGAAGCGCAGAAAGAAAAAACAGAATGGAAATAAAGCTGTTCTAGTACATTGTTCATAACAAAAAACAGAGCAAGTTAGAAAGCAGCTAAATTTGTTGACAAAAGTGCTATTGTGTTGAAAAACCCACAATCCTGTTGCAAAGATATATTGGATAACTTACAAAATGGTCTGAGATCAGTCCAAACTTAAACAAATGGTAGTGGTTAAACTAGCATGGCAACGGATTACATGAATCAGATTTTCAAAGAACACATTAATTAATTTAATTTCAGGAAAACTCTTTTAGGGCTTTGTTGTTGTTCCAATGTGGAACAAAAACAAGACTTGAAACCTTAATAGTTTTCATGAAAACAGAATTATTTACCAGACGTTGCTAACAAGCAATATGAAATGGCAGAACTGAAGTGCTATCAACAAACAGGAGACAACTTAAAGCTTAAACATTATGCATATAAGAACAGCCTGCTACTTTAAAAGTACACTGTGTTCTAAAAATCATATTGATTCATGCTCTTAAAGGCCATGTCTCAGGTAAACTTGAAAGCATTATATTCATTGATTACAGTCACACAGAAGTCTCCGGTTTTCCCCTTCATTAATGGCAGCCTATATATGACTGGTAGGAATTCATAGATTCATAGATAGGTCTGGGTTGGAAGGGACCCCAAGGATCATAGAGTTCCACCCCCCCTGCCATAGGCAGGGACACCAACCTCCAGGCCTGGACCTACACTTCACTTTACATCCCGAGACCTTGAATATAGGATCACTTTGTAGTTTAAAATGGTCAAAGTGGCCACTACCAGGTAAAGAGGCTCACACTGGGATAGTCTGCAGATGAAGCTATATATTTTTAAATCCCTTAAAAAATTCTCAATCCTATATACCAGGAAACAATTCAGATAAATATATTCTGTCCACTAAATATTTCTTGTCCTTAAGTCTCAATGTTAGAACTAGGCAGGAGTAACCCAAGAGACCAGAAACGAAAACAAGTATATGCAGATTGCAGAGTAGAAATTCCAGTGTAACAGTTAAAATAGCTAGCCGAGATATTCATAAGTGCAGGCTACATTCTCTGGCTGTGAAACAGAACAAACAAACTGAAAAACAGCTCTGGTGCTCAGATCTAGTTGCTAACAATACCATATTACTATTTCTAGTAGTTACATTTTGGATTGGGTTAATTTTGTTAGGTTTTTTGTTTAGTTTTGTGGAGTTTTTCATGCACAAGTCACCTCTCTTATCAGAATGTGGCTATTAAGCCATGGATGAAGGTAGCCACACACTTGAAAAATACCTCAGAAAAGAATAAACTTCACTTCTCAAAAGCAATTCAAACTTAACTTAACCTGGATAAGTAAAGAACCTCTCCTTTCTGCTACCTGAAGTTATTCTAATCTAAAAGTTTATAGTTAAAATTACAATCTATGTCAATTCATTTCAATAGCACTTTTGGACATCAACCACTTACTGTGATTAAAACTTGTAAAAGAAAAGTCAAGTTTCATGGAGACTACATAATTAGCAGTTTGAACATGAAGATAACTAGGCAAACCAGCAGCCGAGATATTCATAGGAGACAGTTAAGTGCAGGCTACATTCTCTGGCTGTGAAACAGAACAAACAAACTGAAAAACAGCTCTGGTGCTCAGATCTAGTTGCTAACAATACCATATTACTATTTCTAGTAGTTACATTTTGGATTGGGTTAATTTTGTTAGGTTTTTTGTTTAGTTTTGTGGAGTTTTTCATGCACAAGTCACCTCTCTTATCAGAATGTGGCTATTAAGCCATGGATGAAGGTAGCCACACACTTGAAAAATACCTCAGAAAAGAATAAACTTCACTTCTCAAAAGCAATTCAAACTTAACTTAACCTGGATAAGTAAAGAACCTCTCCTTTCTGCTACCTGAAGTTATTCTAATCTAAAAGTTTATAGTTAAAATTACAATCTATGTCAATTCATTTCAATAGCACTTTTGGACATCAACCACTTACTGTGATTAAAACTTGTAAAAGAAAAGTCAAGTTTCATGGAGACTACATAATTAGCAGTTTGAACATGAAGATAACTAGGCAAACCAGCTATTATTTCATCAATAATGGGTATTTAAAACTTTTAAGAAATGTTCTTGTCTAATTTTTTCTCTCCTCCCCACAAAAGTACCCACAACACTCGAAAGTTTCAACTAAGCCTCAAAGTGTATGAAGAGATGACAGTTGTTCTATATGACTTCTATATGAAGAGCAAAGTTATCACACACAAAATACCCAACCAATGCTCTAAGGAGCGAAACTTCTCATAAAAGGCTAATTGTCAAATACACGTTAGTATTTTATCAAAGTATTTTTTCACTGGCAAATTCTGGTTTTGTAAATCAAATTTAGGGTAAATTCAACCAAATTTACCATGGAAAAAAAGTAGTAGCTTTTTTCAGTTTTTTAAGTATTCCTTTCCCCCCCCGATTTTATCTTTAAGAAAAAAAAAAAAAAAATGACTAAGAAAAGTCAATCCGTAAGTAATTTGGGATATTTTTTCAGACAAAATGCCTTTTTTTCCCCCCACCAAACTACTGTTTAGAAACCCCACTCCTTCATGACTTCCTGCTGCACAGATGTTTTGAAGTGCCTGAGAGGAATCAGTGAATCAAAACCAACCTCCCAATTCTGTAACTTCCTACAGAACACAAATTAGGAATTCCTTCTAGCTAAGGTGCGATACCTCAGAAGAAATGTACAATTATTCTTCAATCAAGGCAGGTTTTCAGCTGCTCAAACCAACAAGTTACCTTAAATCAGAACAGACATTAAGATTCTGTGAAAAAAAATTAAGAAAAAACGGTATCGGTGTATGTCATGACAAACGTGAATTTCAGATGAGGTCTGCAAGCAACTCCTTTAGCATACAAATGAAATGGCATAAAATTACTATATTCATTTTGTTTAACCAAGAAATTCTTTAGCACACCAGAAAAAACACCTGCATACCTCACAAATGCCTTGTATGTTATTCTGACATCATGTCCTTCCTTTGGGCTATCCTAGGTTATTCACATAGTCTTATCTGATGTAATCTGAAAAGACATCATCATCAAACTGATTAGTAAAGCACTCTTGCTCCATCAGGAACATAGTGTTAAGCACAAATAATACACATAGACAGCAGTACTTTGAAATATGCTACATGTACTTATAGCAAACGGGCTTCGGATCAAGAGGAAAAAACTTTTAGATTAAGCTATCAAAGAACAAACTAAAAAACCCTGAACAGTGTTTCAAGTAACACTGTATCTGTCTTGTCCATTGTTTTCTGAGTTGGATACCCAGATTTTAGCATTACAAACTAATGTATCCAAAGACCTACTACTTTTTCCTGCTTGCCACTCCTGTATGACTAAGAGACAGAGTATGCAAAAAATAATAATCTTACTTAATTGTCTTCAGAGCTCACAGCAAGGGTTTTGGTAGCAGGTTATTAATAACAAGTATACATGCCTACCACTATTTTTGTAATTGTAAGATAAAATAGGAAAAATTGTTTTAACTCTAATTATTAGACCAAGCTATGGCCAGTTCAGAAATAAAGAAGTTACTCATTCCAGAATCTGTATGTAAAAGAAAACGGCCCACAACCATGCCAAAGGGAATATACCCTTAGAAAGTTCTCCTTGCTACAATTTCACCATACAGGCAAATAATTACCATACAACTTATGATACAGAAATCACTGTAAAGAATGAAATGCTAGCATAAGCCGTTCCAGTCATGATTAATTTTACAACACAAATGTTCTGTGATCTGAGATCACACTCCTTCCCTTTCACAAGGACGTAATACTCAACAAAAATCCAACAAAGACTGTGTAAAGTAAGTGAGCATCGGTAGTTTTGAAAGTGTGGAAGATTTCCTTTTTCATAATGAAAGAAGAGGAGGAACAACTTATTTTACTTAGAAAACCAGATACTTCAAAGCTTGAAAATTTTAACAGTTACCTTTTGGAAATCACCACATGGCATTTGGAGCAGATACAGCACAAAACCTTGAGTTAGATTTCTATTTGGGGAAGAGAACAGAAGAGGTGTGGGCCTGAATTTCTGACTGGAAAAGTTAGTGAGCACATGCATGCTGCACAGAGAGTGCTGCTGCACGGGCTTCTGGCAAATTAAGTTGGGAGCCTGGTTTTGCACAACAAGATCGACTGCCATTGCCATTCTCTCACCCAGTCCTACTGCTGCAAACTACATCTGTCTGGCAATTAAATCCCCAATACATATCAAGGAAGATTTCCTTGCTTTGTTTTATATAGTACGGGATAAAAGGACTAGCTTGGAGTAGGAATTTCAAATTTGTGTCTGATTAAAGTTGGCTAAAGAAGTACCTAGGTTTAATTCAATTGTTTTATTTTCTAGTATTTAAAATAAGCTTTGTGACATGCAAGCTTCACTCTTTTATGTGAACAGTTAATTTAAATTAATATATTTTGAGAGTAGTGTAAGGATTCAGACATTTAACAGCGATAGAAAATACAAAGCCACTTACTTGTAAAGAAAAGCTGCTGAAACTAGCTTGTTAGGGAAAAAAAAAAATATTCCAAATACAACATTACTGATGGAATTCTTCAATATACATGTTCAAATTTTCCCAATTCAAGGGGAATTATACCAATGCAGGCTTTCCCTGAAAATAAGAAGCCTCTTACCTTAAACTCATATATTCTATTGCAAGCCTAAAAAGTAATGCAAAGGCATATTACGCACATGTAACTGCATGAAGCTACTGATTGCCTTCTGTTTTGCTTTACAAATAAGCTTTTATACTTTTGCTAAACAAGTTTTCACAATATTGTGAAAGCCACAATCATTAAGTTGTCATTGACGTGGCATTTGGTGGTAGCTAAGTAGAAACACACAAAGATAAGACAGGGTGAGTGTATCGCATTAAATTGCAACGTCACCCACCCATTCTCTGAGTTAAAGATGACAAGCAATAGAAGATGACATGCTAAGCCTCGGCAGGTGAAATATTAAAGTCAGAGTAATCATTTGAAATTGGGAACCGGAAATGTATTGACAAGACAGGGACATGACTTGTTCAGTCAACTCCCTAATCCTTTTTCTGTGCAAAATTTCAGGGTTTATTGTGGCCTCATCAGTTATTGGTTTATGCGGAAGTGCCACCACAGTTTGGCTTTTTGAGAGAATAATCGATTTAGTCATTCTCACGTGATTCCCCCTCCCCTTCCACCTCCCCTGCTCCTGTATGTCCTTCTCTCCAGCTGGCTACACCATTACCCCCCACCCTGGTTCCCTTCAAAGGGAAGAGGATCAATGTTTGAAAAGCACTTAGACTTTATGAAGAGCTAAGCATCCCCACTGAGATGCTCCCAGCTTTCCTCTAGACTATTATTTTATTCACTTCAATGCCTGTCCTAACCAAATTTACATTGAGTCTGTTGTATACTTAAAGCACAAACCTCCAGGACAAACCATTACACTTCAACCTCTAATAAGCCAAGTAATAGTTTCCAGTTTGACCTTTTAAAAAAATCTTTATGTAGCACTGGAGGATAACAGTAATTATTTAATATTTCATGCAAAACGTCATCTATTTGCACAGGTGATTATATTAAACTTAATTCAGTGCAGTTCCACTCTTGGGTGTTACCTGAAACTCTCAGGTTGAGAACGTCTCATCTGACCTGCACACCTCATTGTTAATGAAATGTAGGCTCAAAATGCAGGTACATTATTGCAGTAAAAAAACCCAACTTTTGAAGAAGTTACGTTACAAACACATGATCACTGGAAAGAAGGTCGTGTAAAATCACTGTGCCCAACATTTTTTTTTAGTTTTCCAATGGGGCTAAAGACTGGTTTGGGTTGGAAGGGACCTTAAAGATAATCTACTTCCAACCCCCCGCCATGGGCAGGGACACTTCCCACTAGACCAGGCTGCTCAAGGCCCCATCCCACCTCTCCTCCCACCCCCCCCTGCCATGGACGGGAGACACCTTCCACTAGACGACGTTGTTCAAAGCCCTGTCCAACCTGGCCTTGAATGTTTCCAGGAAGGGGGAATCCACAACTCCTCTCCCGCAACCTGTTCCAGTGCCTCACCACCCTCACAGCAAAGAATTTATTCCATCTATCTCATCTAAATCTCCCCTCTTCCAGTTTAAAGCCATGACCCCTTGTCCTGTCACTACGTGCCCTTGTCAAAAGTCCCTCTCCAGCTTTCTTGCAGGCCCCTTTAGGTGATGGAAGGCTGCTAGAAGATCTCCCCAGAGCCTTCTCTTCTCCAGGCTGAACAAGCCTAACCATCGCAGTCTGTCTTTATAGCAGGGGTGCTCCAGCCCTCATCTTCGTGGCCTCCTCTGGACTTACTCCTACAGGCCCACATCCTTCTTGCGTTGGGGGCCCCAGAGCAGTACACAGTACTCCAGGTGGGACATCACGACAGCGAAACAGCGGGGGGAAATCACCTCCTTCACCTGCTGGCCACGCTGCTTTTGAAGCAGCCCAGATGTGGTTGGCTTTCTGAGCTGCAAGTGCATGTTGCTGTGTCATGTTGAGCTTCTTGTCAACCAATACCCCCAAGTCCTTCTCCTCAGGGCTGCTCTCAATCCATTCTCCGCCCAGCCCGCCT
>KL272692.1:0-24266 GCA_000699545.1 Podiceps cristatus
GGGCTCTGCCCCGCTTCAGGTGTCTCGGCAGCAGCCGGCAGCTCCCTTAGTGCTCCTCTTCGGTCACCGGCACACTTGCCGCTGCTCCCACCGGTTATTACTCCAAAATCCCCACCGGACCCACGCAACAGGCTTCCCCCTTCAGCAGTTCGTATCAGGGAAAGCGATCCTGAGAACGGTTTCAAAGCTCATCACCTCTTTTTTTTTTTTATGCTCGGGGACGATAAACCCCTCCAGTAATAACCCAACGATTCCCGTCTTCCCTCCAGGCAGCACATCCAAGCTGCTTCTCCCAGCACACTGGAAGATAACATACAGAAGCACTTAAACACATGCTTATAAATATATTCACACCAGCCAACATGTGCATTTCAGAAATAAAGCACCTAACTGTTGTTAGTTTGCTGCAATTATATCAGTGCAGTGGGTTGGGTTGTGTAGAGCTGAGCTTAATAGGGGTGGTCAATGCTAGACATACCAGTGTTGGCTTTATTCTTTAAGAAATAACATTACACACTAAGCAATTGGAAAAAAAAAAAAAAAAAAAAAACAAAAACCACACCAAAAGAAAAGGCTCCAGTTAGGGAATCTAATCGGAGTCTGAGAGTACTGAAGAGAAGTAATCAGGAACAGTGGCTGGCCAAAAATAAAAGGAATTCTGCAATCAAAAGATCTCTTGTGTTGAGCTGGATAAGCCTAAAGCACACTAAGGGAAAAATCCAAAGGATTAGGGGACAGAAGTGTTTTTAAATGACACTGAAAGGGACAATAATACCTCAAGAACAACTCAAGGCACGTTCAGAGCAGAAATCCTGGCTCCACAGAAATTGTGCCACCTCTTGATTCTCCCCGATTTCATCCAAATCACCTCTTGATTCCCCTGATTTCATCCGAAGCACGTGTATCTACCCCTTGCAGAGACAAGAGGGCCAGGAGGACACCACCAGCGCAGGCAGAATTACCAAAGCTTAAGCAGCTCATTTTACCCATTGCAATTTTGCAGCAGCAACAATAGAAAACACGGAGAGTCATCTCTTCCTGGCACCGGATTTTCTCCGGTTGCAGACACAAGCAAAACAGGTTGCTCCTTAGCAACTAAACCCTGCGCACGCTCTCCTTCCCGGTCAGCCGCCACAGGTTGGGGAGCCCTGTGAAGCCTCCACCCAGCAACTGAGCTCAGTTTTTCCATGAGCTGCCAGCCCAGTATGGAGAATCCAGTTTTTCACGCTGCCAGAGCACACACTGCCATGCTGCTGGCAATATTTGAGCTAATTTGGAAGCGCTGGCACTGTTTTACATTTGGGGGCAATACTTCAACCGGATTCATTGACAGTGCCTGGACCCCAGCCATGTCCCACTGTCCCTGGAAAGGCCAGACATGCTTCCCTTAAGTAAAGGGCTTTAGGGATGTCTAACTCGCACCCTGGCCCTGGGAGAAACCCTGGTTAAGTGAGGGGAAGCTTTGCATTTGTGGTTTTATGTAAGTCATAGAATCATAGGCTGGTTTGGGTTGGAAGGGACCTCAAAGATCACCTAGTTCCAACCCCCCTGCCATGGGCAGGGACACCTGCCACCAGACCAGGTGGCTCCAAGCCCCACCCAGCCTGTCTCTCCCAGGGATGGGGCAGCCACAGCTTCTCGAGGTGGCCTGGTCCAGTGCCTCACCACCCTCATCATAAAAAAATTCTTCCTAATTTAAATCTACCCTCTTTCAGCTTAAGCCATTACCCCTTGTCCTATCACTACAGGCCCTGCTAAAAAGTCTTTCCATCATTCCTATAAGCCCCCTTTAGGTATTGGAAGGCTGCAATGAAGTCTCCATCTTTCATCAGACTCCAAAACCACCTGTTGAGCCTACAAGTTATTTTTTCCTCTTGATTCCTATTTTCCTTCATTTCAGGGTAAAGGACTCTCAACTTTTCTTTAAAAAAGTAACCCTCTGAACTGTTTTAAATCCACTTCAATGCCCATATGAAAATAAGGAAACTAATAGGTACAAGAATAACGTATGTTCCTGTGAAGCAGGTACATAATCACATGCCTAAAGGGCACTGGGTTTTTTAATTAGAAAAAACAGTCAGGCTTAAGCTACTTTGAAAGTTGATAATTGGAGATTCAACAACACACTTCTTGGTAAAGCTGCTAGCTGGAAGGTATGACAGGTATGCAGCACAGCAAAACATGCAAAACGAAAGGGGAACGGGAAGCTGGTCAATATAGTCTGCCCCACACACTTCATAAGCAGTCAACATTCAGTACAGAGAAAACATCTGGAATTTAAATCTATAACATCCCCATTTCATCCCCCAGTATGGCTGATACTGAATCAGGAACCAGGCCAATGTAATATGATCAGGAAATGCTTTTCCATTCAGGTGGTGTAAATAACAGGCTTAGGGCTTCAAGTAGGAATAAAGCTGTCAAAACCTTTACAGGAAGGCTTAAACACTAAAAAAACCTGCAACATAGAGCAGCTTGGCCCACCCCAATATTAATTCTTAAGCAGTATCAGCTGCCACCTTGCAACACAACCTGTCACACACATAACAGAGCTTATTTCATTTGTGTCAAAAAAAGAGTAAACACTATTGTGCATTTCCTGTATTCTCTTCAAGTAGTATCTCTTCAAATTTCAGTAGTGCCCCTCCATATCACATTTACTACTGGCAGACAAAGCAAGTCTCATTTTCCAGAGAAAAATGTCAGAAAGTACATCATATTAGAAGAAGAATTTGGTTATTTGAGCTTTTTTTTGGAAAAAAAAAGTTTGTAATCTTGTTCTTCTGATGTTCAAGCAAGTCTATAAAAATCTATGGAGTAACACCCATCTGAAGTCACAAAGACAAAAGAAACTAGGCATGCAGCTCACTTCATCATCCCCATCTACTGTGGGCATCCTGGCACCCTTGTAGCTCAGTTGGCAAAGTTAACAAAACCTCCTTGTAAACTGTAACCAAGGCAATGAACTCAAGTATACACAACTAAGTGCTGCTTAGGAAAACAATGTCCGGTTTTCATCACCAAAATGTACTGCCAGTATCAACAGATTATTTTCGATTGAGGCCAGAAAGCGACGGCAGCAAAGAGGAAGAAGGAAACTGCTGACCCAGGCGTGAGTGCTTCTCACCGCACCGAAGGCAGCCAAACTGAATCATACTAGTGGGGGGAGGCTGAAAGATTCTTGGGTAGCCTATACATGGCATGTTTATCATTCAGCTCAGGGATCCATTCAGTGTCAAAACTCTGAAGTATTTTGAGACTGAATATATTGTCTTACTACTATCAGAATATATTAATGTCTTACTACTATTTGAAATATGGGTGCATGAAAAGTTACACAATCTTTCTGTTTCAGAGACAGATTTAAGAATAGTTCCCATAAACCAATAAATTCCTGACCTACTCTTAAACTTTTCTGTTCCTTTTCTTAATAATGAAAAAGAAAAAGCCAAACTAAACCAACAAACAAAAAAACTCCAAGCAAAAAACACCACCACAGAATTTCAAGATATCTTCCCCCCAAAAAAAAGAGCTTTCATTAGGAGCCTCTCACAGAACCTGAGTATACAGACATCTGTGTAAAAAACCCATACACAAAAGTGATTCAGTAAGAGACTTTTACTTGTAAAAAATGTACTTCTCCGCTGGTATATCCACAATATTAGGCTTTGCCATCACCCAGGGTCTACGTCAAACCTAACCAGCTTTAAAGAGTCAGAAGCTGCATTAACCATTTTCACCATGAATGCAAGTTTTATAAAATGGAAAAACAACAGTAATTTCAAAGAATACCATGAAGAAGGGCAGAGGTTCAGCACCTCAGTTCTACCCTCTGTTAGGGACATTAGGTGCAGAAATGCTAGCAGCATTTGAAAGCTGTTCTGGGAGCACCACGGTTACCTCACCAAGGTCTCCTACTCAACATGCAAAAAGAAAAAAAAAAAAAAAAAAAAAAAAAGGCACACAACATCCAGTTCACAGTAAAAGCCAAGTCCAAATATTCAGACTTACGGCTAAGCATAATTATGGTTTCAGCCCAAATACTTGACTATATTCACTACAGAGGATAAAAACTACTATGGCATCTTAAATGTACAGTGATCATGTCTTTACCTTATGATCCTTTGCAAACACAGAAAAATGTCACGATCAAAAATCTTAGCAAAAAAAAAAAAAAATCAACAATTCACTTTGAGAAGTGTCCAATTTTCCCATACAAAGGGGATAATAAAGACACCTACAGAGGACAACTGACCAAAAAAGCAGGGTGGTCTTGGGAAGCACCATAACTATCTGCAACCAAAGCCTGTTTTTCTGAATCAGACTCACTCACACCATTCAACCCTACAAAACTGAAGTTTGGTGGGAGATTAAATAAGGTTTTTCATGGAAAGTTTTTCTTATAAGGGCATTCCATTTTGTTTTGAAAGTTTCTCAGAATACCAGAGCTTTGTTTTTTCTTTCTTCATTAATTCCCAAGTGCCAGAAGCAGGGAGTATGAACAGGCAGACGCTCCCCTCTGACATGCTGATGATGCTGTTGCAAGTTATCTGTGTTGAAGGGGTCAGCATTCTTGGTTGTCTTGCTTAACATTTTGAGCAAAAGACTGGGAAGAGGAGGAGGGGAAGAGACCCACAACTAATGAGGAATTTACACATGAACATTGTCCATTTTGGAGAAACATTTGCTTATGTGTTTGCCAGGAAACCCATCTCAGAGATATAATTTAAGCACGTGACCAGAGGCTGGAAAGTCTTGTTGACATGGACCTTTTTTCGCCCCATAAAGAACGAGAATGTTTATTTTGCAGAACGCTGCAGTGAACAGCACGTACAGCTCTACAATGTAAGAGACAATTAGGGAGTTGTGTCCTGCTTCATAAATTATATTACCATGCAGTCACAAGGGGCTGCTGCTAAAAACAGAGTCTGAACAATAACTGAACCCCATCATGAGCTTGCATGGATTAGTAGAGTAAATCCTGCTGCAAGGAATCGATCTTAAACACACCTGTCAAAAGTGAGGTATCCTGTAATTAGCAGTGGTTTAGAGGCATTTATTCCCTTAATAAACGGTCATGTCCCCACTCCGAGTTTAGAAGTGACACTGTTTTAAAATTTACTAGTTACTTTCCCTCTCCTACCTGGTCACGTACCTTCACCTGCACAATAGTAATAAAAAGCTTGTCGACAAGTTGGACTCGATCTTAAAGGTCTCTTCCAACCTGAACGATTCTATGATTCTGTGCTTGCGCCTGCTGTGGTCTCTCTTGCAATGTTGGGTTACTTTGCAGACTAAGGCACCGGCTTAGCCACAAACTGGATTCCACTTCAAGATGCACTGGACTTGTGGCAGGACGGAAAAGTGCTCGAAGCATGTCCTTCAAGTCAAACAAACCCCCTCCATGAGAAAACGCTGGAGAGTTCAAAGCTGCTTCAGAAGCAAGATTCAGAAGAAAATTAGTGTGACAACTCATCAGTTCTGTAGAATCCTGTAGAACAGATTTTCATAAACACTGTAGCTCCAGAGCCTGGAGAAAAGGAAGATAGCTGCTTACAAATGGAAAGGGATCCTAAAGTGACAGAGTTTGTATATATCAGGCATACCACTTCCAGTTCTATTTAACAATAAACAAACTTGTCCCATTCCCATACTCGGGGTAAAAAAACAAAACAGGGAGGAAAGAACAATTCCAGTATTGGATGTTGGCTGGCAGCTCTGCAGAAGCATGTTACAGCTTTAAACCCCGACCAGTTTTCTGGAGGACCAACACAGTATCAGCTAACCACATTTACATCACTTGAACTGGTGTTTCTTCTCAAAATAGCTTAGTCAGGGAGTGGCTGCTCCCAACAAAGAAGAATTCGGATACCACTCTACAGCTGTTATCACAAAGAATAAGAGCACCAATACTGCACTCATGTACTTTAGATCAAGACTATTACTCATGTAAAATAGTTTTGAGGGAGTCAATATTGACCTTGCAAACAGCTGGATCACTCATTCAAGTAAATCAATCAGAATTGTTGATACTACAAGGATATCTAGAAAGAAAAAATAAAACCTGCTAACTGACAGTATTGGCAAATATGAACTGGAATTTCACAAGAAAAGCATACGAAGCTTCCTTGGTGTTTTCTCCCAAAATACTTACTTGCATGAAGCTGCATTCAGTGGTTTCTGCCACTTGCTTTACCCAACTTTTTATAAAAAGAGGGAAACTTCCCTTTTACAGTGACCACACTGACCCTTTTAGTTCTCCATTAGATAGCAGTGTTTTGCAGCGACTGTTTTCCTTGTTCAAAATTTACCTAAAACTGAACCTCATAACACACGAGCAGAATGGTTGTATTCCAGAGTTGTTCTTAAATCCTGTGTTTCTGTTTGATAGTAGAACAACCTTTGTCATTAAAATTGCACAGAGTTCACTGCAGGCTTTAAAGAGCTTAATGTAATCTGGCTGAAAGAGGGGTAGTATGAAAAAAGAGGGTAGCTAAGGAGGGCAAGAGCTTGTGAAACCCATCCCACAGCAAGTCTATCAAGTACATCTCAAAAGGCTTTAAATCTTTCTATATTAAAAAATTTGTGTGTTTGGCATTCTGAATTTCCTTCTTTGCAGAGAGAAAACCGGCATGCTTGCTATAATACAGGCACTAGGGTTATCTAAGTAGCACAAATGAATTAGTAACATCCAGAACTGAATAATTTTTGCTTAAAGCAAATATAAAGTGAAAGATGAAAAACATCTTGCTAGTTTGATATCTTAGTGTGATACCACAAATAAAGTAAATAAATAATTAAAAAACTCTAATTCTATTGCAGCTTTATTTCCAGTGAGGGAGCAAAGCTGCAACCAGTTTTTCCCAGCAGGACCAGTCCACCAGCACCCAGGGAGGTCAGCAGAAAGACTCTCAGTAAGGAAGCACAAATGTAAAAATGTAAAATTAATTCAGCCATTAGTACATATTAGTGAAGAGGAAACACATTTGTCCTGACCATGCTCACAGAGAAAGTAAGCACAAAACCCAAATTTGGAGGCTGCAATATACAGCAATATTTCATCCAGCTTCTTTACAGCATAAACCCAGGTTGGGGCGGACTCCAGGGCTGGGCAAACTCCAACATCATTTTGAACATGGACAGAGTTTTTGTTCCTGACAGGTAAAAATAGTTGAAATATTAATAGGAACTGAAATTCAGGGATTGCTACAAGCAATGTAATCTATGGGTATAGCATTCTGGTCTCCACTGAAGTGCAAATTTCATCTGAATAAAAGTTGGCAAATCCTGAACACAGCTCTGCACTTATAGCACATTAAAATGTAGATACAAACTTCAGTAAGTTCTTAAAACAATGCTCAAACTACCAGTCAAGAGGAAAAAAAAAAAAAAAAAAAAAAAGAAAAAATGAAATAAAGGTTATTGATGCTGTTTTAGCAATCACCCAGTCTTTGACAAGAAGATGTAAAACTTTAAGAAAGGGCATAAATACAAGATTAAGTTCCATTTTGTTTCTCAACTTGCATGCCCCTGCTTTCTGGTTTAAGCATCTTTTAAAAATAAATAAATAAATAAATAGCAACCAAAAACACCCCTTGACTTGCATCACAGTAAGAATAAATACATTTGCAGGGCAGTACGTGTCCACCAGCACTAGTGGCTCTCCACAGAACTGCAACCTTTGCATCCAGATAAGCTTCAGGCTGATTTCTTCTTTTAAGGCCAAGTAAAACAAAGATGAAGAGTTTCAAGCAACCCACTGACTACTCCCCCATATTATGTGCTCTTGAAGAGGTACAGAGGCAGTAATAGATTTCAAATGTTTGAATCAGATACCCCAATAGCTGGAGCTGCTTGGTTAGACACTAATGAAATGCCCAGTTCCTGGCCACACAAGTTGTATGGTATTGAGAAATTATGCAAACGAAGAGTGGGGAGTAAAGATAAGGGAGAGAGATGCTGAAAACACTGCAGACCAAGCAAAGCACACAGTGGAAGATACAGAGAATATTACATAGCAAAAACAGGTGGTGAATATAGAACAAGAGAGCACAAGAGGGAAGGGAAATAACATACTGGTCACAATTAAAAGTCAGTATGGGGAGAATGCCTAATAAAAGCATAGGAGATGAGTGGCAAAGCCTGGGGGACACAAGATTTAATCACCGTATTCCAGTTCCTGTATACAAACAGTTCAACATCCATTAAGCAATTGAAACTGAACAGCTTCCAATGCTGAGACAAACTGTATCATTATTTTGAAATGGTGAAAGATTGGAGTTGGATCATGCAAACTGATGTTATTTCGGTGTGACACTAACGTGGGACCTTTCCCTTTTGCAATAGGTCAGAACAATTTGTCTCTTACAAGTTTCAGTGGGAAATTTTTGAAGAGCTTCATGCCAAGAACTAGCCTGTGAAGTTGCACAGGTCTTTGCCATCAATTAGGAACAACTCAGAATTCCACTGTGCTTCAGTTTCTTGTCCAGGGAACAGACATTATATGTCCCTCTGGAATAAAACAAATCAAGTAGTCTTTTGAAAACTTCAGACACATTACATATCAAGATCTTATGACAGCAGAGCAACTGAGAAAAACCACAAGGAAAAAATTAATCTTTTGCACAGCTACTGCATTTGTATTCATTAGAAGAGGACACAGGAAGCAAACAGAATTCTTATTTGGAATTTAGTTTTCAGGGGCAACTTGCATAACAGAGCAGCTCTCTGCAGACAAGAGCAAGAGCCTATGAAGTGCAACTCGGAAGCGCTGACTACAGAAGATACGAGAGATAATACTGCCAGTACAGCAGGCACTTGCCAAGTCTGGTACAGTTATGATACAGACTTCTCTCTGCTTTTACAAAAAAGGTAAATCATACTATATACTAATAGCACAGTAGTATAAGTGCTTGTGAAAAAGTAAATTAAATTTTAAAAGTGAATTAAATGTTTTTACAGATGTAGCCCTCTTGATATAAAAGAATGTTCTAATTTGTAGAGGTATGCAGTCAATCAACTCTGAAGGTCAGTGTCCCATCCAGTAGATCAGGGGAGTACTGCTGATTAATTATTCCATCTAAAAAGACAGAGAATGAACTTTAAGCTTGCTTAAACTGGCCTGAAACCCAGAAGAGGGAGCAGCAATCAAGCAAAGCAAACTCTTTTTTTTTTTTTGGCGTTTCCAAAGAGAATACTTTCATCACACAAAGCTGGATCCCTGAATTTTCAGTATAAATGTTTAATTACCTGAATATTCAGTCCTTCAGGATGTGGATGACAATTATTATCACCTTTTAATCTGACCCCAGGATAACAAAAAGAATAAGAGACCACAGAAGAAGGTATACTCCTCTGTATTCCTATTCAGGACAGGGTAATTCAGCCCTCCTTAAATTATTAGCCTTATCAATGCATTTCAAGAAGTAAATCAACAAAGGTGGCAGGGATATTTAGAATTTGTGTTAAGTTTCCAGATCCCCCAGATCCCCACCCCACCCCCCCCAAAAGAAAAAAAAAAAAAAAAAAAAAAAAAAAAAAAGGTGTCTCAATACCTAACTTTATTATTTTTTATGTTTTGTATCCTTGCTCTCCAGTTCATCAATGCTTGGGAAGAACTCCAACAAAACTCACATTTTTTTTCTCTAACTTCCAGCCTTTCAAAAGGAAACAGCTTCTGCGTTCAGCATCAATTCAACACAGAAAAAAAACAAAAAAACACCCCAAAAAACCCACCACACACAACAAAACAAAACAACCACATTAAGAGGTTTGAAAAGGCTCACAATATTGTTTCTTGAAGGCTCCCACAACTGTATGACAACCTTGTTTTCATGTGAAAGACCAGAAACAAGTACGACAGCTGTGTGCTTCACTGACAGTTAGATGGTTTTTTAAGTAGGAGCACCTCAGAGCTCAAAGCAGAAGCTGAGGACTCAACTAAACACTTATTTAGAGGCAGAATCTCCCATATCACTTCGTCTCCTACCTCCTAGCCCAGTATTTCAGGATCTATTAATAATTTATTGCCTTTTATTAGTTAAGGAATTGTAAAGAGAACACATTCGACTATAAATTGCAATGGAGAGGGGAGACTGCCGGAAGATTTTTGACAGACGAATCCTTTGGGACAGGCTTTCTTCTCTTCCAGGCAATCCCAGGAGGGCCGACTAGGTGCAGCCGAGCAGGTTGCTGACGCAGGACACGCTGCATCAGCCAGCCACAACCCACCCCACGCTGAGGGGAATGGCTCCCTCAGGCTTTGGACCTGCCAGACCCACGCAGAGAGGCTGATGCAGAGTCCCACGGTTAGTTCTTCTAGCAGCTCCTGCGGGGTGTGTTTGGGCTTCTCCTCATCCCCCTGTAGCTGCTGTTACTGCTCTCCCTTCACAGGTTTCTCCACAGTGACCTCAACAGGTGTTTCTTTATATGCACACACTACTCACCTGAAAAAAGGGGAAAAGTAGGAATCTGAATGTAACTGAAACTATGCCTTGGATCTTAAAAAAATTTAGGATTTTACATTTATCCCAAATCCAGCACAGTGGCTAGCAAGCCACTGTCACAGACAAAACCAAAACAAAACCACACCACCAACCCATTTTTACATTTTCTGGGATCCTTTGGGAATAGACCTTGCACACATCAGTCTGTCCAACAGAGACTTTTAATAAAGCTTTGACTACCCCTCATGCTTCCCTGACTTTTTAAAGCTGTCTGTTACAGATGCAGACTTACTTGGAGCCATGGACATACAAAGCATAACTGGTTTTAGAGGCACGTCTGCCAGGGAATACAAGATTTTCTGGTAATCATTCAAGAATGTTAATATCAAATATTACCAACAGTCAGAACACAGTTTAGTAGTAAAGCTAGAGCAGGCTTTTAGAATCACAGAATCATAGAATGTTTTGGGTTGGAAGGGACCCCCAGAGCCCATCTAGTCCAACCCCCTGCAGTGAGCAGGGACACCATTACCCAGATCAGGTTGCTCACAGCCCCATCCAACCTGGGCTTGAATGTTTCCAGGGATGGGGCATCCACCACCTCTCGGGGCAACCCGTTCCAGTGCTTCACCACACTCATCATAAAGAATTTCCTCCTTATATCCAATCTAAACCTACCCTGTTTCAGCTTGAAACCATTACCACTTGTCCTATCACCATTGTCCCTACTGAAAAGATTCTCCCCCTCTTTCCTATAGGCCCCCTTTAAGTACTGGAAGGCCGCAATCAGGTCTCCCCGCAGCCTTCTCTTCTCCAGGCTGAACAGCCCCAACTCTCTCAGCCTGTCCTCACAGCAGAGGGGCTCCAGCCCTCGCATCATTCTTGTAGCCTCCTCTGGACCCGCTCCAACAGCTCCATGTCCTTCTTGTGCTGAGAAGGTTTATACAAAAAAAAGAAAAAAAAGGCAATACATAAGGAAGTTACACACCAGAAAAACTTCCATTTATTTTCTTAGCTCTGAGAACAGTTTGTGTTTCATGGAGAGTAATGTTTCTGAAGAGATTTGCAATAACTTCCCATGCTTTAATGACACTTACAGACATATCACCTCACACAGTCAGACAGTACAAGAGTTTAAACTAACTAAAATTTGGAAAGAAGACCTGAAAACCTTCCATGTCGCCAGAAGCAGTGATGCTTTAATAGGCAGCAAATCTCCATGGCTCAACAGCACCAGTTAAGCAGGGAAATTAACAGAGCTCCCTGAAACCAGAGATGCTACCCAAAAAGAAAAACATATCTGAGGTCACCGAGAATTCCTTGTGACCTTTTGTAAGTGCGGATAAATCCATTAGTTTGTCCCCGTTGAACTCTAAAGGTCCACCTGCTCTTCCCTGGCAGCTACATGAGGATTTTTGCGCCAACTTTATACAGTTGTGAAGCACTCCTGCCTCCTGCATTACAAGCAGCCTGCTGATAAAAGTGTACACTTGCCAAGCCTGTTCCAAAAATCAATCAGTTGAGACTCAAGGGCACGAATGGCAAACTTACTCAGCTACTCACAGAAAACACCAGCGAAGGAAGGAGCACTACCTGACCATTTTAAATGACTCTTCAGAAGATGGAAGAATTGCTGATCAAAATATTACCTAAAAAACTGTATGAATAAATTTAAGATAGAGCTGCTGACAGTAGCTATATACAAACTGAATTATGAAGAGACTTAAGTCCAGCACAAAATCTTTTGTTAGGAGTACACTGCAAATACACTATAGAGAATCTGCAGATACTGCATGCGTCTTACAGAGTAAAACTTGTTAGGGAATTAAAGTGTGTAAATATAGCATACAGCTTGGATAGACTCCATCTACAAGTAACTGAGAAAGCCTATTTTCACCTCACAAAAGCATTTAACACTACTTTAGGTCTAGCCGATGCTGATGAACAGACTTGTGAGCTATTTATATGCCGAGATAAATGGGCCAAAAAAGGTTTTGAAAAACCTTGAGGTCATCAAGCCTCAGTCTATCTAGGAGATGTAGTATTCCTGCTATACAGACAGTTCTTCATATAGCTGCTAGCAGAGAACAAGCAGAATAGAGTAAACCAGGGGAGCAATGCAGAGTTTCTCTGAACAACGCATTTAAATAAGTGAAGATAGAACCTAGAAGTGATGAATATCTGGCCAGCATTCAGCTTAGTATGCTATGCATTAGTTAACAGCAGGTTTAAGATTTCCTCTAAATAAAACATGTGGAGCTGCAGGATTTTACACCGTTACACAGTTAATGAAACTGTCACTTCACAGTGGGGAGCAATATCACAAAATCACGTCACTGCTCCATTCATACAGGGTGAAAGAAGGCTGTAGAATTGTATCACTATTAACTTCATGGGGCTTTCTAAATTCTGGCAACGTCAAGGTTATCTGAAAACAACCTTGAATGTTGAGAGGACATTCCTCAGTTATTCCAGTGGTTTGACAAGAGCCGCAGTCAGCAAAATCCACTTCACTGAAAGCCTAGAGTACAGAGACTGGAAAAGCCATGGGAGTATGTAACAACAGTTTGTGCAAATCCGGTGTAGTGTCCGTAGTAGGTCTGGGAAAAGCAAGGCTAATTCTCTTCAAATGGGAGAAGCTCTGCCATAAATAAATCCAGTTGTAGACTAGAAATAAGCATGCTAACCAGTCCAGGTTTTGACAAAAATGCCATTATAAAACCATTCTGCTGCAGCAAACTGCTTGGAGATGCTCACATGCTTAAGCAAGGACACTACAGCCAATATCCCGGTCATTTCCTGGGCACAAGGAAACATCACGCACAAGAACACGTCAGAAATCAGTATCAAAGGCACACTTAGTAGCTAGAAATGAGGATGTCTAATATTTCTAAATGCATCAAATACCCCATATTATTTTTTTATCTGAACAGGAGGAGAAAAATCCATCCATGGATTATTTGAGACACAAATAGTGCACATTAGCATCCTAAGGAAACTCTACATCCAAAGATATGCCCGTGGAACCAGCTCTTTAGCTATAAAAGAAACAGCTAATTGCCTGGTTTTTGAAGAATTTAGGCAATGTCTAATACAGAAGGTGTAACAGGTCACTTCACATTAAGCATACAGCAGACAGCAGGCTAAATGCTGAGCACAGATACTGAACACTGGGTAAGCAGCAGCTGGGACAGCGAGAGGCCACAGAGGTCCTCAGCCCAACCTCTATTCCTCACCACCCAGTCTGCCACTGCAACCTACGAATAAGGCTCCCCCACCCCAAATACCACTTTGAGGGGGTTGGGAAAGATGCCCCTGCTCCCTAACACGTCCAAACAGCAGCTGAGGTGCACAGTGGTTTCAGTAGGGAATGCTGACAAAACATCAGTCGGTATGAAACGCCTCGCAGCTGCACGCCTTCCATCCCTGCTGAGGACACAGCAGCTTCTCTCCAGGGCCCCTGGCAGCCACCCCAGCGGCACGCTCTGCCACCGTCCCACTTCCCTGCAGAGCCCAGAGCAGGAGTAGCACACAGTATCTGGCACGGACTACACTCGGGCACAAGCACCAAATCCAACAAGCCCTGCACTTCTCCCCATGCTCACTGATGCCATTTTACTTTCTGCATCAGATAGAGGACCCTACTGAGCTTATCATGGAGAGCAAAGCAAACACATGCTTTGCAGGTAAATCACATCCGAACTTGACTTGGGAGGTGCCATTTTTAAGTACGAGTTAAGAGGCGAGCCCTGCCACCCGAATGCCCGCTGCAAAGGCTGCAACGCACATGCTACGAGTGCACCACGCTGATGGTTACGAGTCCACCTCTCCAATGGCCACTCCTGAACCAGAAATTATTTGTCATGATCTGACTTCCTCAGACAGAAGATTACTCCCACTAAAACCACAATCAGTCTGGCTAATTTTAAAAGACTGATACAAAATTGTCCTTAATTTCTTCAGAAGGCTCAGGTTTAACACCTTTGGAGGTAAATCATCCAGATTAAGTGTAACAGAATAGCGTTATAGCTCTGTTGCAATAATTACTCTTCACAAATAAATAGTTCTGCTCTCTTATTTACAAAATATCCTTTTAACTGTTCATGTTTTGGTGGCATCCAGAGACCAACTAAGATCACAACTCACCTGTCTAAATATTTACACTACATAACTTACTGTAGTTCTACTTGGTCTGCAGTGTCTATTACGACACTGATACCATAACTTGGGTACTATTGACTCAGTAATCTGGCCAATACCATCATCCACATCAAAATAAAGTACTTAGTTGATCAGGATTAAACATGATGTTTGCTCTATTATTAGATGTTTCATGCTGCTTAGGTTTTATTCTCCAAATGGTGCACAGATAGCAAAGTAGGTGACAGTTTTAGTGTGCTACTACTAGAATCCATTCCTCACTTTCATGCAGACTCACCTGGCTTAAATACTACAGAAAAAGAAAGCCTTCTGCCACAATCACTGTAGAGTCACATACTCCCACCTCCTTATACAAAACGACCATACAGTTTTCATCCTAGCCATCTCTTCTGTAAAGATATTAAAGTATATACAAACTATTTATCATCTTTCCCTCCTTGTGTAGTTTTCATTGGTCCTGTAAGTTTTACATAAGTATACTGTTGGGAATATTGATCATTCTTCCCATATAAGAAACCATATCTATTTGCCCTTTTAAATTTTGCTATGATACTGCATCAGTTGAAATAACAGCCATCCCTCACCACCACCAAGCCAGATGAAGGGTTTATTTTCCCTTAATGATGTTCAGGATTGAGCTTCTGCCATGTTCTTACATCAATTTCACTGCAGCGGAAAGAACTCTAAATAGGCCGATTATCATCAACCTCATAAAAACCTCTATCCAGAGGATCAATGAGGTACATACAGACCAACCCAGAGAGGCAGCTGCAGGACATCAATATTCACATGGTGAAAGCTTTGGCATTTGCAAGAGGAATTCATACATTTCTCCTGTGCTGAATCCGTACCTCCTGCACCATTCCCCTTTTGCAGCCTGTGGGCAGACACTGCTTGATTTGATCTCCTTAGAGCGTTAATACACATTGCTAGCAAGCGGCAACTGCCACCTGCCCCGCTCAGCCCTCCTGAGCAATGACAGCTCCAGTCTTAACTAGATGGATAGGAGCGTCAAGGGACAGATGGCAAAAGCACTCTCACCACACGCTTCTTCAGGCAGGAGATACAGTGCTTCACAAATCTGTTGAGCTAAGAAAGAAGCCTGGCTTGGACTGTTGACAGATGCTAAGGGATACTCCTATATGACAACAGATTGCAGTTCCCTTTTCCTTTGTTCAGCTTTCAAATCAGCAGGGGCACAGCCAAACCAAGACTGCTCATCACTCCTTGTCCATCCCCCCCATAGGGTGGCAAGGAAACCATTTCTCTGCTCACTCCCCTGTGGTATCTTGACAAGGAGAAGAAAAAAAAAAAAAAAAAAAAAGCGGCCATTTTTCATCACATTCATGCTGTGAAGTTTCCCCATGACAACACACCTGATTTGCACAACAGTATTTCTGTCACTGAAACAAAAGATCAGGAACAAAAGGAAAACTGAGTAAGAAAGGGGAAAAAAAAACAAACCACACCTAGTGCTGGAAATATGATTCATGTGTTAAAAAAATGGAGTCTGACTTACAAAGAACACAGGCTACACAACTGATAACAACCATGTTCTCTGACTTATGCGACAGTACCTGGTAGAGGGGGAAGAAGTGAGACTTCAAAGTCCTCTTTATTATAAAAAACCTAAGACCTGATCTAGTTGTGAGACTAACTAGAAGAAAACAAATTTAAATGCTGACCTATAGTTCTAAAATTAGTTTCATTAAATGCATTTACTACTAGCAAATGCCATTCTGATGACATGAAAACCAAAACAGGACTCTGGAAAGCTCTGTGTGTTACTCACAGCATACATCACCCTCCAAAACTAGATTTCTTCATGTCTAGTAGGTATCGATGCTCTTCATAAACATAATTATTAGGGGGCTTTTTATGGGCTCTTCTATGTTGCCATAGCATAAACAATACCAAAGTCCCCAAATTCATAGCCCCTCAGTGACATGAAGCACCAGCACTGTTCTGAATCCAACAGAATGGCCTGGAGCCTTGACAGTAAAAACAAATGTTCAAGTGTCCATACAGAGGCAGAATTCTGCTAAATATAAGTAGAATATCATATTCCTGGTCTTGAAGAAGCATCAGAATTGACAGCATGCAATAACATTTTTTCTAAAGCACATGTTGTAAAAATAGTCTTTTCTCCTTAAATCAGCCTCTTGTTCGTCACAGTGACATTTAAACCCTTATGCTATAGGGGCATTTAATCCTGAATTCAGCACAGTTCTGGTGCTTTATATCCTTCAGATGCATTCCCTGAAACACTCAAACCATTACATTAGATCCATACTGCACTGCCCCCAGGCTCCCTCAGTCCCAGCTCCCCAAGCAATGATACATCTACATGTTACCAGGCTTTCTAGGAAACTGTTTCAAAAAGAAACTGAAATAGTTGCATAGAAAAAAGTGTTGAGAAGTTCTTATTTTTATTATTTTAAAATACAAGCACTGATTCTCGTCACCACTGTTGCCAACAATTACTCCAACTGGAAATGATGAGAATCAACCTTTTAAACATGAACCTTCTTCCTTGTAGTTAGATACTTCTAAACCAGTTTTCAGTCTCATGGACACAAACCCGCAAGAGTCAATTACCTAAAGCCTTCAGTGAACACAAGGTTGGGATCTGGGCAATGTTCTCATCATGAAACCTTTGGTTACTGAAAGGAAGAACCAGGGTGTTGGGCTCAAACTTAGGCAAGCCTCGACAGGATGAAGCCACACTGGAGAGACCCACTCAGCCTAAACGTCCTGTCCTAAGGTCTCTGAGGCGAGCCTGCACTGCGCAACACATGAGAGAAAATGCAGACAAGCTACAGAGATAGGGGCAAGCACAAGGCAGTTTTGAAGTCACTGAGACGAAGACACTCAAGAAGATATTTTCATGGACCTAAGCATTAGGCTTTTGATTTCCAGTTCACTTGTAGCTGATAGGTTTCAACGTATTCATGCTGCTCCGCTAGACCTTACAGACAAAGCAGTCTGAAGTAAAAAGTTAAGCTCTATTAACACAGAGGTGTTTACAGAATATTGTGTTTAAAAATGGCCAGTCTCTTGATTTTTCCAAATCTAAAAACTTAAACCAACACCAACAACAGCCTATATTAAAATCTGAAATAGTCATCAGCTATATCATTAGTAAAGCTGTCTCTAATAATGTTTTAGTTTTGCAATAACTTATAAACAGACCACTTCAGCATATTCAACAAGACAGGAACCTTGGCACATGACACAGTGAAGTTTAATCCAGTACTCCAGCAAAATCCTGGTTAATCCAGTCAAAACTCTTGTATTCTCACCTCGTGTTTAGCATTAATTTTTATATTTGTCAACTGACACTGTCAGTTTGTTCACATACCTAAGTGGAGAATTTGTTTATTACAAACAGAAAAAGGAATGGCTCACAAAAACAACCAACATGCTAAAGTCGGCCTCTTGTCCAAGCTGTCTAAGCAGAAGATGGAGATCCATAGCTCTGGGAGCAGCAGCAGTTCAGTCCTAAAAAGCAAAAATCTATACAAGCTAAATTATTCAAACACTTGATTTATATTTGTCAACTGACACTGTCAGCTTGGTTTTATTCTCAACTTCAGGGCTGGAAGTGATGAAAGCATGTCTGCTGCAGAAAGCTTTCCAGAAGCATAGCAATATATTCTTGCTTCCACTAGAAGAATAACAGCACCTACCCAAATTTAACTTCCTTCACACAGAACTAAGACTCAACCACGCTAGATGCAAACAGCTCAACTGAATACAAGGGCCCAAATGTATTTTTCAACTCACCTCCATGATCCCTTCCATAGATGTATTATAGGTCCTCCAACACCACAGGCCTTGCCGTATTCTGCGGTATTCCCACCAGCTTCGGTGGGAGTAGATTCAGGACCCATGAGAAGATACAGTTACCTCCAAGAATTAACTAGCAGTTAGTCTCAGCCCTTCTTCCTCAATACTACGTCAATCTACGTACCTTTATGACTGCACCACCACTCCCAGGCTGAGGTGGAATGGGAAGCTCAGAACTAAGATGACAATTTATCTTGGTGACTTATTAACTTGGCAGATAATATAGGAATTCCATCTTGAAATCCAAGAGCTACCAATATTTTAATATCAAAAGCATCAAGCATAAGCAAAAAGTTGAAGCTACAGTTTTATTGATGACAAAAGGGATTGTGAAAATATTGGAATTTATCAGTAAAAAACAAAACTTACTGGCTGTTTCCTGGTCCCTCATGCAACCAGGACAGAAATCTAGGAAAAGTGACTTTAGGAGCAATGACTCTGAAGCATCTCAATAGTGTAGACAAAGGAAACTTAAGCGTAGCAAGCACATCAACCACAGGGGTTTTTTTTCGTGATTAATCTAGGAATATGTTTATTCCTAAGACATTAAAAAGTCATGTTTTATCTTTAACTAAATTGAAGAAATACCTAAGAAACAGGACATAATACCTAAGGAGACAGCTCTACTATCTAGAATTTCAGCACCTTCTTAATTATGTCAATCAGAAGAAGTCGTAAACCACTTCATTCCTTTCTTCCATAGACTTCGCAGTGAGTAGGTGGTGATTAACTTTTCATTTAACGGGAAAAGTGCTAGCAAACAGCCTGCTCCCAAATCTGCCTGGAAGACTGAGATTGTTCTAATGCAAGTAAGAGTACTGCAGCAGGCCACAACCCCATAGCCCTTATAAACACTGCAGAGAGAGGGAGTATAAATTCCTCCAACCCATCAGCAAACTATCTCAAGATTAACAGGTTCTTTTCCACATCTCTTCCATCCTGATTGTTTCCACAGGCATCCAACTGCAACACCATCTTCCTTAGTGTCAATACTGATCCAGCAGCTGGAGGTGAGAGTCCATAGATCCCAGTAACAACTGTCTAAGGCATTAATTTCCTTCCATAGCATCCTTTTAATTTAATTATGACAAGTGCTCAGGTGACTAGTTTATGCATTCAGTCACAGATTAATGGCAGTCAATGCTGCAATCTAAGGAGAAGTAAATAGAATGCAAAGAGCAAAAAAGCAACTTAAAGGTACCTAATTTGGCATACACTTTTGCTTGAAAAGTGTCAGCTGTTGGAAGTACACACTGTCAGACAAGCACTTCCTCTGAAATACTCCTTAGTAGCGGTCATCTCGGTGCATGTGCCAGCACTGCCTTGCTCATTTCCAGAAATCTGCCTAAAAATCTGGATTTTTCAGGTTCACAGAATTGTTACTAAGTTAAGATGTACCCACTGAGTGCCTAAAATTGAATAATTCTTAATTTCTAATGTGGTAGTAATAGGAGAGTTATTTTTCCATGTGCTCAGATATTTATACAGCCTTATTTTTGGTATGGTAAGCTGTTTGAGGATTTATATTCAACCTACGGCAGAGGAAAGGGAAAATATGCTACACCGTACATTCCCACTAGGCTAACTATGGCTTTGGATGCCATACTTAATATATTTAGACTCAGACAGAAGCAACATTACCTGAATAAGCTGCAGCTAAAAAAACAGTGTCCTTTAAGTCTTGTTAACAAAGTCCAATCTAAAAGCTATTTTTCTTATTTCTGTTTTGATTAAGAAAAGTGCTTTGACTTTGGTTGGACTTTACCTTAAAATGAACCCAGTCTGCATTTCCTTTGTCATATTTGTCTTAGCCAAAACTTAAAGGACGGTACATGGAGCTTCCAAACCAACACACTGAACAAAACCAGGGATTCCAGAAAAACACACTTTTGATAGCAGGAAATCCCAAACGGCAAGCCACTAGCATGACAACTTTTACAGAAAAATCCCAAGGATTTAACTACAAAATAAACTTCAGAGATTATGAGCTGCCTCTTTCAGAAAAATGTCACCCCCTTTTTAAGCAATTGCTGCCTTATCTCCTCCCCCCCATCTTTTCTTTTCAGGCAAGATTTGGAAACTGCTTCTGCACTAAACAAAAAGGTATCTATCTGCTTCATTTTGACATTAAACCTTCATCTGCAACCCAGCAGACTGGACAACTCATAGCATCTATAACTGCACCTTAGATACCATCAGCCCAGAAATCTGCTTTCTATTATGGACTACGGTATGTACGGATGGAGTTCATTAAAATAAGCAGTGGGGCAAAAAGCAAACCATTCACACGATAGCAGAGGGCTGCAGCTGTCGACCAACTTGGCCATCTCCAAATAACTTTCATAACTCCAGCATGTAACACAACCCTTCCTTATTTGTTCACAAGGGAATGACTGCAGGAAACACGCTCTCACGTACTCTTTCCAACAGGGGAAAGGGTAAAGAAAGTAGATCAGGTTCAAGATGACGTAAGTAACTTAGACTTCAAAAAACCCAAGAAGAGATTGGAGATATTAGCACTGACCAGTCCTGGTATGAAAATTCTTTAATGGGGGACTTTTAGTCTTCTATAGATACAGAAAAGCAATGTACCACACTCACACTGGGAGTAGGGGTGGGGGTGAAATTATGTGAAAGTTTGGTTTAATTTTAGAAACTGATTTCCACACCCCACCCCATGAATCACAAGATACGGGATCTCAAAATCCCTTCCTTTTGTCAAGCAAGCAAAGTCGTCTCTTTCCTGAAAGGTAAAGCCACTTCTGACTCAATGCCATTGAAATTCAGTGTTAAAAAGCCAAACACATTCACAAAAAGCAGCTTTAAGGACTCCACCCACTAGGACACTATAGAAGCTACAGTTTTACACAGATTAGGAGCGTGTATCTGAATATTATTTTTTACACTCCAGAAATTCAATACTATTTACATAAGTACACCTAGGATATTTACTATCATGAAAATATTCTATACAAAGATGAATTTTATTGCATAAGGTATGTAAACAATATTATTTCCTCAAACTATAAGTATCAATAAAATCTTTGCCAGAAAGCTTCCACTTTCTCTGTGAGGCCTTGTTCTCAAATCACCGTTCTGCTAGAGCCTATTAGTCCTCACCAGCATAGCACCTTAATATTTATTTCTCTAACATGCAATTTCCTTTAATTATATTTGCAAAATATTTATAAGGCTATTAATGCTAATTATAAGAGTCAGAGAGGTCTGTAGAAGTAATTACCAGTATAAATCAAAGTTCTGAGTATTTGTTTACATTTTTAAGGGTTGTTTTTTTTTTTAAAGAATCAATTTGGTAATTTATCATCCTGATTTGTATAACATGATGGAACTACGTCACTCAGTATAAAAAGCAGCTGAAATGGGCAAAAATGAACATCTCTGTAGATGAGTTCAGCGCCTGAATAAGAGTCTCTTATTTTCCCTCCTGTTCCATCAAATCCCAAAATTCACTTGGAGATATGAAATGGACTTCTGAGAAGGTGTCAGAAAGAACTGACACTATTCTTAGCTTTTTATGTAAAACATCTTACTTCCACATGTGTTTGGACCTCAACTCACATTTTGCAGCAGTTAGGAAATCTAGTTTTTAGCTCAGGAGCTAGATGCAAGTGACAGCTGAATGACTGCAAGCATCAGGGGGCTCCAGGAGGCCTGTCATAACAGAAAAGGAGATGCTGAAAAGGAAGGACATCGCAGGGAGATCTCAAACTGGTAGTATAGAGGATGGTTAAACTCTAGTTGTTATGCAGATTTACTATGTCACACAGGCTTCACTCTGAGACCAAACTTGCAAAACTACAACTTGGTTCCAACATATGATAGTGTTAGCAATGCATTTGTAACGCGGGGAGGTGTTGTCAGAAAATCCCGCATAAGCCCTTACCAGCATTTGAACAGTGAAAAGCATCATGAGTTCCTCCTCTTTTAGATGCACGAATTTTTCAGCTCTCAGCTGTCATTTTCAATGTCTTTTCTGACAGAGCTCTAGCTTCAGATAGCAAGTGGTTGCAGTATAATCTTATAAATCAGCTAAGCTTTCAGCCTTCCTACAAGGGGGAAAAAAACCCTCAGCTGCAATCACAGTGCAAAGCTGCAATCTAGTTTTTCACTGTTACTCAGTTTTTTTACCAATGTGAACACACACAAATTTACACAGCCCATTCAGAGACATATGCCATTCGCTGCAAGCAACCGAGCTATGACCTTGGTGCTTTTGCTCACACACACCACCCACATCTAGCTTCATCCCTCTGAGAGCACGAGGGACAGAGGAAGCTGATAGTTCTGCTCCTGAACTTCACCAGAGCTTTTCTAGCTCTTCTTTCCAAAAAGCTCTTTGAGACTACTGCTGAACAATCATGGTCTAAAGTTTCTACAGCTAGATCAAGAGAAAAGTCAGAATGCCAAAAATCTTGGACGTTAGGAAATGACTCCAGCCCAATCACGGTGATAAAAGATACACTACATACAAAAGCAGCCAGAACTATTAAGAGTGTCTTGGCTTGTCCTGCCTATTCTTTCACCTCATTCATTAACTCCAAAGTCCTACTGATTCTATTCCCTGAGATAAATATTTAAAGTTATATAGTTTAACTTGCCAAACTTCAGAGGGCGTGACTTCTCAAATGTGTACTGGAAAAAAAGGATGTACTAGAGGAGTAGAAAAACTGCCAAGCACAAAACCACATAAATCAGTATTGCTTCTAAAGATACACCTTGTCTTCTAGAATTATCATCACAAAACATCCATCACACTAGAGCACTTATACTCACAATAAGTAGGTTCAGTAAAATTTTCACTGAGCTCAGGCTGTGGTTTACAGAGTGTAATTCCATTCAATGTAATCACTGTATAACAGATTTCAGATAAAGACCAACACTAGATTAAAACAGCCCCAACATGGAGATAGGTGATGGACTGGCTGCATCAAGGTTAATCTTCCAGTCAATTCATCTCAATAATAATCCTTTGATTTTGGCTTCCTAGCTTGCCAAATCCAGGTAGGTACTCTACAAAGAAAAAGGCCTTCCTCAGAATTACAGTATCATTAAGGTTGGAAGGGGCCTTTAAGATCATCACACCCAACAGTCAAGCCACCACCCCCACAACACCTACTAGACCATGTTCTGAAGTGCCAAGTCAATATGTTTTTTGAACACCTCCAGGGATGGCAACTCCACCACTTCCCTGAACAGCCCGTTCCAGTGCCTGACCACTCTTTCAGTGAAGAAATTTTTCCTCATATCTAATCTAAACCTCCCCTGTCTCAACTTGAGGCCATTTCCTCTCGTCCTATTACTGCTTACTTGGGAAAAGAGACAATCACCCACCTCACTACAACCTTCTTTCGGGTAGTTATAGAGAGCAAGAAGGTCTCCCCTCAGCCTCCTCTTCTCCAGACTAAACAACTCCAGTTTCCTCAGCTGTTCCTCGTAGCACTTGTTCTGCAGACCCTTCATTGGCTTTGTTGCCCTTATCTGGACACACTCCAGCACCCCAGCATCTTTCTTGTAGAGAGGGACCCAAGACTGAACACAGTACTCGAGATGCAGCCTCACCAGTGCTGAGTACAGGGGGACAATCCCTCCCCTAGTCCTGCTGGCCACACTATTGCTGATATAAGCCAGGATGCCATTGGCCTTCTTGGCCGCCTGGGCACACTGCTGGCTCATGTTCAGCCACTGTCAACCAACACCCCCAGGCCCTTTTCTGCCGGGCAGCTTCCCAGCCGCTCCTCCCCAAGCCTGTAGCGTTGCTGGGGGTTGTTATGACCGCAATGAAGGAACTGG
>KL272692.1:27773-39423 GCA_000699545.1 Podiceps cristatus
AGTTTGCTTTTCATTAACTTAGATATTCTGCTACAACAAATAACTTGCAGCTCTCCTTCAAGCTACCTGTATTCTGATGGAAGAGTCAGGCCACTTCAAATACAAGCTGAAATTCTTGATTTGTAACGTCAAATAAAAGCCAAAACCTGCTTGAGAAAATCTGATTTAAGGAAGTGTTGATATCCAGAGAAACAACCTTAAAAAAAAAAAAAAGTGTGGTGAAATTGCCTTTTCTTGTTAGTACAGCTGTATGCTGCAGAGTATGGATACCAGCTTCTACTATAGTGCTTTACCAGATTTTTCTATCCTTTAAGCAACAAGTATCAAACTTCAAATATTTAGTAACAGCACTCTAACCATGTCTCTTCAGGAGAGAAGCCAAGTTCTACATTGAAGTTTCCTCCGTGTGCTTTTTCTGCAAACTTGAGAAAAAACATTTTAAAAATTCATACTGCTGAAGGAATTTTAAGAAACCTATCAAAAATAAGTAATAAAAATAAAATAAAATCCCACTATCCTTCATATCTATCCATTACAACCAAATCAAGAATTTTTTATCTACAAGATACTCTTACCTAGCCAGTAGACAGGAGTTACCCTCTCATGCTTGCTATTCTTCCACAACCCATTCCCTCCTGGGAAGAGGAATTCCCAGAGAGCGACAGGATGTGTCAAGACAACTTGCCCTGAGGGAGATGATGCTGAACAACCCATCAGCTGGGATTAAAGTTAAAAAACCAGCATTGTTCAAGAAATGATTGGACAGCTTTTGCGTGGGGGTGGGACAGGATTACTGTATCCAAACTGGGTCTGAGCTACAACGGATTACCTGGAGAATGTGTGTCCTAACCCTCACTAACAAATGAGTTCAGTTTGAAATACATTACCAGGCTACACATAACTTGTTTATTTGTATGTTGTAGTATGATAAAAATGATCTTCACAGCTATTTACTGGAGTTCTTGAAATCAAGAAATGCTGCTGGGAATACATCAACAGCATAAGACATATAGCAACAGCCCTCTCCTGGTAAGATCCTTTCTTTACTTGCTCCTTTTTTCCCTGACAGCAATTACCACCCAGCAGTTACAATTATTACTTCATCCTCAGTCTCACAGTTTAACACTCAAATTGTGTCAATCAATTAGTTTAATGTCAGAAACAGACGTGTTTGAAAAATGGCAAGTAACAAGAAGTAGTGAAAGAACAGGTTACAGCAGCAGTAAAAGCTCAGACCTTTGAGAATCACATTCTATTAGAGGAAATTACAAAGAAAACCCAATTCCCTTAAGGTTTACTACTAGCTCCTGAGGCACACCAAGCAATCTTAGAAGTGTTATGCATAGGGTTTTCATACCTGATCACGGTATTCACAGGCCTCGTATCTGAGATTAGACTTTTTTTTGGCCTCACAGTTTTGATTTTATAGTGGGAAGACTGAAAGAGCAGACTTGTTATATCAGGAGCGCGGGTAGCAGACCTCGGAGAAGCAACTCCAGGTAATGCAGGTCTCTAGAAGCAGCTTGCTTCTGTATTAACAGGTTGACACCCCACCCCCCTTCCAAAAAAATAGAACACATTACTGTAAGAGCATAGCCCACTACAAACCCATCCGTCTTTATTTTCTAATGCTAAAATTGTAGATTGCTTGGTTAGACACCAAGTTCTGGGTTACCACATGCCCTTCTGTTAGACTCAAAACTGTTGTTCCTCTGACAGTATATATTTATTCCATCAGCAATACAAAAGCATTCCACCAGGACACAGAGAGAACGTTTCTTGGCTTGATGTAGTTCACCAAATAATTATTTTTTCTCCCAGGGTAATTAGACAAGAATGCACAAATATTACTAGAAACACTGTGTAACCCTCTATAAATAAAATGCTGACATTCTCTACATATATCAACATTATCCCTTGTATCCACACACAAGCACACTATTTCCCAGAGCCCCTAGATTCCTCCACAGTTCATGTAAAGGTTAGGTCACATCACTGTTTCAATGTACTCATTTCACATAAGGGCAGATTTAAATTTCATATTTAATAGACAATGGAATAGTGTGACCTTTGGGTATCACAAAAAATGTCCCAAAAGCCCACTTCAATTTTCAACAGATGTTGATTCAACATATTTGTCCATGTAAATCCTCTTAGAGCTCAACAACACATTTAGCAAAGGAAGAAAAATCGAGACGAACATGCACGTATTTCATACCGGAGAACAGACATTTCGAACAAAATAGCCTATGGGAAATGCACAGTTGCACAGCAAAGCGATAGGGTTGTAGACCATTCAGATTTAAACTGTCTTATTTTCTAAAAGCACATAAAGCTTTACTATTCTCCAAGCAACATAATTGAAAGCACTTCAAGTTTGCAATCAGAGAGAAATAAGAAGGGATTACACAGATGGTGGAGGGGTAAGGAACAAACCAAAACAAATGAAATGACACCACCAAAAAAAACCCCAAAAATACACAGTAGGCTGTTATCTTTTACAGTTCCTAGTCAGAAAAAGCAAATATAATTTCATGTTTCCATGTGAAGACTGTAGCGCACTGGCACCAGCATAAACAGACATATCTGAATCTAAAGTGATGTGTATTTTAAAAGGACAAAAATGTAAAGCCACAAGACTCCGATAAGAGACAGCAGCCTGAGGTATTTTCTGCTTGTGAAGCACACCAAGAGCCTTTCCTTGCTCTCCTGTCATACTAGTATGCTAGCTGATAAACGCTCCATAATTAGAAGACCCAAGTGGGGATGCCTGAAATCCATCTGACCCGAGGGAACAAGTTTAAAAACCTGACCCAGCTTTTAGTGTGCCAGATACTCCTGTATATTCCTCTTCTGTCTACCCAAAGAGGCTGGCAAAAGCAGACAGAAGAGACAGACTCAACTAAATTTGGTATTCAAACGTGGGATTAGAGAAAGGATATTTCGGGATGTAGGAAGTACTCAAAAGAGAGGCAATGAAAAAAAAATATTAAATTTAAATCAGACACTGGCAAAGGGAAAGGCCACAAGGCATGCAAGAACTGAGACCAAGGCTTGCAAGGGGAAGAAACATCATTCCTTTACGCTCTGTCTGTGCAGAGCTCTGTGCTCAAGGCATCTGTGGGACTGCAAGAACAGGCTGCAAAGAATCACCAGTGGGACCACTCGGGACAGAGGCATCATCACTTCACTGCAGGCAATATTAAAACACAAGTCACTGACCAACCAGCTAAACCAGCAAACACACAAGTGAACTGCTTTTGTGGAACTTGGTTCCAGTAAGCTTTTCTGTTCCAGAAAAGATAAATTAATCTGATGCTAATTACATCTAAAAACTGCGAGTAATGACATTATGGGAGGAAAAAAACAATTCTGAGAATCTATTTTTCAGGAAGCCAGCAGCAGTTAGAGATATTGTCTTGCTTGTTTGCTGGGAGTTTGAATACAAATTAAATAATCCACTCTCATTCACATAAACCTTCTGACAGCTAAGAGGAAAGAATTGTTGCTCTGAAACTTAACTACCGTTTTTGCATTTCTTCACATGCCAATGATAACAAGCACTGCCCTACATAATTACCAGGTATCAAAAATAGGAACACAGCAGTGGTGATGCACCTGGCAATTTTGGTTTACCGAAGGGTCTGATTTCTTGTACAGCAACATATAATACAAAAATAAAATCTAAATATTTTCTCAAAGAGCACAGGAGCTCATGAAGCATCGAAGAACTAGAAGGCATCCAGTGTTTTTGCAAATAGTGTTCAGGATTAAGCTGTATCACCAAAGAAACTCTCCTTTTGCACACAAAAGAGGAATGCAGGAAGGAGAGGAGAGCTGTGAAAAAGAGCGGTGGTGGACCAGCAAGGAGCTAGAAGCAATAGGAAATGAAGAGGCTTCCTCACCACATCCGAGACTGGAACACAGCTTGGATTTGGCACTATCAGATCACTTTCCCTGTTCGCTGTCTCCAGCTCAACTCTTAAATACTGCAGTAGTATTTAGGTGGATAAAACCACAGCCCATGCCAAGCTGCTGGCTAACAGGCTGCAGGCACACAGAAGGGGCAAAGCCGATGCAACTGAACAAATGCACCTCTTTTTTCAGATCACACCCAGACTATTTTACTGCAAGTACATCACGAAGCAATCAGCTTCCCGGTTCTAGGTCAGAAATTTTTAATGAGCGATTAGCTCAGACACTTATTTTTATTGGCTCTGAACAGTATCTTAAATCCCTAGATTAACAAAACTTATTTCAATCTATTCAGTGGAGCTTCTAAGTCAGAATTAGTCAAAGTTTTAGACCCGAGTTGTGCCATTTATGTTCAGTTATACTCAACATCCAAAACATCCATCTTTCCTTAACCCAGAAACAGCTAGTTTTGTCAAAACTTATATTTTTTATGTCTGACAATAAACGCAACATGTTTCAAAGGATGTTAAGAAAATCACACACACACCCCACTTCAGAATTCCACACCTGAAAGTAAATTTCTGATACAGTGTGTACCCCTTACAGGAAACCATGACACACTGCAGGGATGAAGGAACAGAGAAGAAGATTGCAGGCTAGATGCTGATGTGCAAGTCAAATCCACCTTGGGGAGACACCACTTTATTTAACCAGGGATATGTTCCTTTCTGACCAGTGTTTGGTTTAGGCACACATCCACGTCCCAAAACAAGCAACCCTCAGTTTTGGAAACAGCGTCAGAGTTAGGTTGTGTCTTCTCCTCTCACAATGCCCAAAACTCTCAGCTGGTTAGGCCGTAGAACTGCTCCTAGCTCTGCTCATCAGGAAACACTTCCCAAGCCTTGCCCTCCACATTTTGTGTTGCTTAGTTATGTTTGTTTAAAGGCAGAATAAAAAAAAAAAAAAAAATCCATCCAAATACGCAATGTCTTTGGTGCTGAGCTCTAACCAGCAAATACTCTAGGTAAGAACAGTTGTCAAACTAGTACAGCGGTCAGAGTTACGACACATTCTTGCCAACGTGAAAGTATTACTTATGTGCTTTTTCCCAGGCTCTGAATGACTTCTGTACCCTCTCTGTACCCTCCAGAAACTAGTAGTTTCTAACTGGTTTTTAACAGTAGTTTTTAAACAGCCTGATCAGAACTTCCACATTTTCATAACAGAAAGTTATGTCACATGGTCATTCACCTACCTGAAGTCATTTACACACTGCAAGCACTGCATGGCAACTAGATCAGCTCCTCCTAGGTAATTAGAGCCTTCCAATTCCTATCAGTGAAGTACTGCCTTATTTAGTATTTATTATGCCACACTAAGCTTTAATTTAACAGCTAAAGCTTCTACAATCAGGCCTTTGAGAGCTGCCTTACATTTCTTGCTACTTACCAGCAACACTGGTGGTTCTCCATCCTCAAAATATTTAAGAGTGCCAGCAAATGAGCTCCAGCACATCAGTTTAAGAGATTATTGTCTCCAGTCACTTGTCTTGTTCTCCTGTAAGAGGTTACGCTACTCACAGGGCAGAAGATGAAGAAGCATACAACAACTCTTCACCAGAACCAATTTACCTTACAGCAGCTTACTTCTAAGAGTTTAAAACAAAATTATGGGCAAAGATGCTAAGCTAGAATCTAGCAATCACAGCAACCTTGAACCGCAGCAATCTGCGCCACAACTCATCTCAGCTACCCATGCTACAAAAAGTGTGTTCACCAGGAGTTAGCCAACACTAACTTACAAAACTGAAGACCAAGCCTACCCATATAAGTGCTTTTTAAATACATTTTTGCCTGATGTAATATTCTCATTTCAATGCACATAGCAGCTATTTTTCCAGCTTTAGCTGGAAAAGTTCTCCAGCGTACTCCTTGTTCCCTAACTGAAAGAAAAAATGAAAGAAAAGGAGAGTGCCTTGGGGATACATGGTTACAGATGTCCTCCCCTACAAGGCCATTAAGCACTTCCCTCATCTTTACTGTGCGAGAAAAGCACAAATATCAGCTATTTTTCTATTATGTGCAAGGCCAGCTATTCATCTCTAGAAGATTCAGGGTGATGAGCAAGAACATTAGAGATAACACCAGAAGCAGAGAAAGCTCCACAATGAAATGACCACACACTTTCCCTTCTCAGAAACATCTCTGGTATTAAAAAAAAAACAAACAATCAAACACACACACACACCCCCAACCACACTTCTCAAAGCCACCTTATGACTGTCTGAAGGAACATTTGGCTTACTGCAGTTCCATCCCTCCCCTCTTCCATTCCAATGGGCAACTTCTCCTCCAAAAAGTATTTCAACATAAGCGAGACAACAGCTGATATTTCAGAGCTGCTATTTTAGGGTTTGCCTATGACTGCTTATGTCTAGCTAGAAAGATTCACCACTGCTCCTGGCAACCTGCTGACTGGACAGGAGGGACAAATACCTTGTTTCACAAGCCCAAAATGCTATGTGGATTATGCTACTTGCAACCAAAGGATGGGAAAACAAACACACACACCCCACAAACAAACAAAACAAACCACCAAACATGAAGAAGTGTTACAGTGTTGAAGCCTTGCAAGTCCACTTGAGCTCCAACTTTATTCAGCAGCAGGCCTGGAAAAACATCCTCCTAGATGAGGTAATGATTAGTATTACATCCTGCAGACAAGCTCAGCATCTGGGCTTGCAAAGAAAAAGGCAGGGCTTCCCATGTTGTTAATCCTAACAGTAGGCTCTTGCTTGACTGAAATAGGAATCTCAGTTCCTAAACAGCTGTTTCCTCAGACAGCAAGAGAACAGCTGAAGAGGACTCAGGCCAGGCACGGACACAAAACCAGGCAACTAATTGTTTGAAGTTGCAACAGGCATACTGTGAGGTAGGCTGTGTGCTGGGAGACAGGCAACAATCACCCATTTAACTAAAATGAGATGGGTCTCAAGATTTTTGTCTTGCTTCTTAAACCATCCAAGGCTGCTCCTTCACACACTTCCTTTGGGAAAGATTTTAAGTGATGCCAATGCCATCTGTTGGATGTTTATAGACATAAAATATTAGGAAAAATGAGTGTTTGATGAAGAGAAGCACATCTGCTACGTAAAGTCATCTTGATTTTGGAACAATTCTCCATGCCTTTCTGATGAGCATTGCCTACAAAGTCCTCCTTCCTTCCTATGTTTAAGTCATTCGAGCTGAGTCAAGCCCTTCATGAGCAGCCTTTGCTTTCATAACTTTCTATACTAGCAGACAGACCTGCAGCCAGGCACGCTTTTGGAGATCATTTGTTCTTGGGTTGACACATTAACACTCAAAGGCAGAAAGTACTGAAATGAAAAAATAAGTTGAGTACAAGCAATTGGTGCTACATAAACCAGACTATTTCTAAGGGCTTCTCTTGGAATATTTATCCAGCTTACAAAAGTCTTCATGCATCTCTAAGGCTAAATAAATACTGCTCAAAAAAGTCCCACCACTATACTAATGAGGCACACAGGCATTACCTAGTATATCCTTAGGGAATACACTGCTTTAAATGCTCTGGTTGGCATAACAGTTCAATAAAGTTTGCATGGCTTGCATTCCTATATATAAAGATCCATTCTGCCTGGTTAAGCTTCAACTTTTACCAAATTGTTTCACTCTCTATTTATGCAAGTCACCCAAATTGTTGTATAAACCAGAGAATTCTCCCCCAAATTATCGCCTCAATTTAAAAGCCAGGCCTTTAGATTCCACATAAAATGATCATAGTATCTCTTCACTAGCCCTGAAACTCCAATTTAGGCTTTTGAAGTTACTTAGTGCCTTCTTACCATAACCAGTAAAGCTGACTGGCTGGACCTGCATTTTGAGCTATTTCTAATCATCTACAGTTTCTGCTCCTTCACAGGAGCATAACATTCCAATTTTTGAATCACTAAGAATGCAAGTCAATGCCCAAACTAAAAAACTTCAGTGAAACAATCAAATTTATGGTCCATAAACTGATCATGCCAGTTATTTAAAAAATAATTATATAAGTATGTAGGTGACAGTTCTTGAAACTTTTAAGGTGACAGTGTATAAAGAGTGAAAAAGCAACCCTGACAACATCACTTTATTTTTACTATTAAAATAACATTGCCTGAAGAGCTGACTTCAAATTAATCACTACCTAAAGAGTTCTACTCTGTAAATTGCTGGATGAAAAAGAGAAGATTTCTAGCACAGAGATGACACAGGGCAGGACTGTTTTCCTGAGCAGTATAAAACAGATCTGTTTGCTAAACATTAGCAAAACAAGGTGTAAACGACTTTCCTAATAAAAAACATGAAATTAACCTTGTCTTTGTTCTTCCTCATTCAAGAAAATAAAAACTAGTAACTAACATTATCTGCCTATTTTCTTTACACAGATGGCAATTCCTCATTGCATTTGCAAAATTCTTTCTGCTCATATAACACTTAACTTTAACTTACGATTATTACTGTAGCTAGCAAAGAGCACAGTGGAAGCCAGGGGGGAAAAAAAAAATCCCCCTAGAAACAGCATCTCAAGTTATCACATCAAACCCATCTAACCCAAGGAGGGGAACAGCGGGAAGCCAGACCCTGCAAGGTTCAGAAGCCCAGGACTCTGCCTCCCTGACCCACACGTACACCAGCCCGGACAGATGTCTACGCAATACGTATACGCGATTACTGCTGGCTGTGCTGGCACAGACCTCGAGGAGTATCAAACTGCTAGATTTTGCAAACATGGCTGGCATGTATTCATGGAGAGGCATAAAACAGCCCCAAAGTTTCCACTGACCTAAACACAGAATAATCTACTGGCATCAACACGAGTCTGAAAGCGGAGAAGCCTATCATTGATCAGCTTCGCTCTCATCTGTAAGAGCTGACACCTGGAAAAACTAACCTCAGCAAAACAAGCTAGGTGTGTGTGCAGCAAATCCTGAGTGGCAGTCAGCCTGTTAGAAACTCAGAGCACCATGTTCTCATTTTAATCATATTTACATACTTGCCATCCACTTAATTGACATGTAAATCAGAAATTCAACAGCTAGATTTAGTGGTACGGTACTACTCTCCCCTAATGGTCAAGGTGATTTATGGTAACGGTACCTTCTACCTCTGCTCTAAACAGGTCTAGACAAAGTGATAAACTACTTGCAGTTGATCTAGTTCAGAAACTGCCTCAAACATTAAAGCATACTACTACTGCCTAACATCAGTAATACTGCTACTAAAACCCTGTCACTACAATATGTTTCACTTTTACAATTTCCTTCCGCTTGCTTAGCTATTTCCTCAGAAGACTGTTCTCATATCCCATGGGGGCGAGGACTGACGCCTTCACTGTGCAAGGCTCTTTCAGACTATGCAAGACTGCACATACACAGCAAGACATCCTGGTTGCAAATTCAAAAAGAAAAAAAAAAAAAGCTTCAAATGGCAAGAGTTTAAGAGAGTCTTTACAAGCCTTAACGTGTCCTTAGAAGCATGGAGTGTAGCCAGGACTGTGGATTTTCCAAAATATTCTGACAATTACAAAATAAAAACTGAAGAGAAAAAGCACAGTTCCTTTAGAGGAAAGCCAAAAGAAGAAGATGTACACATTTCAACTTCCTCACAAAGATCCCAAGGTGAACATACCTCTACGAATAAATCTGGTTTGGATGCTCTAAGGCTTCCATCTGAACACAGCAAAATGAGATCCTAGAATCTGCTAATAACTTGCAAGCAGTTGCAGCCTCTGGGTAACAAAGAAAGACCAAAGGAAAGAGAAAAAAAGTGAAAACCTATGCACAAACACAACATTTTTGTGTCTCAGCTTTGCCTACACACCTGCAAGGAAGGCTGGAGGAGCCAAGATGTGGTAACCCTGGTTCCCCCTTCTTAGGGGGAAGAGCTCTCAGCATCTTCATTACGAGGAGACAAAAGGTTTACTTTACATTTTTACGAGTTCTTAAGATCATACAGAAGGATTCATCTGGGATCCCTTGTGTGGAGAATAGACAGTTAAACAACAAAGCCTTTGTAAGTGCATAAAACCCAAGACAGTAATGCAGAGAGTTAAAATAATATGGGAAAACACTGAACCTTGAACTTGGCAGTTCACAGTTTTAGCACTCAAGGGAAAAGATAAAAGACATGCTTTTGTTGGGCTTTTTCACCAAATGGAGTTGTCCTTTAAACAAACCCCAGAATAATAATAAAGAAAACCCACACACACACACCAGAAGACAAAGCAACACAATATTTAAGGCCTCAAACCATCTCACAACAAAGTGAAAAGCAGTACATAAGATAAAGAAAAGTGAAAGCAGGAGAGAAACATGCAACAGTGAAGGACCCCTGTTACAGATTGATGTTTTCCTTGATCAAACAACAGCACAGCCAGCACAGAGTTGTGGAATTTAAACCCTCATCCTGAAGCAATTCCTAGGATGTTATCATGACTCAAACTCTTAATAGACAGCACAGTCACTCTTACTTGCTATTTTATGTTGAGGACATGAGACATTCTTGTCCTCCTACCTCAAACTCCATCCCTAGGAGCTTTCCCATCTTCTCATCGTACTGTCACAAAAACCTGACTTCTGAAAACACATTATCCAAATCACTCACACATTAGCCTACTGCATGTATTCCAAAGATGTAACAAACTACTTCAAAATGGTACACAAGAATAGTAAAGACTTCCCCTGTCAAGGCTGCCATTAGCGATAACATCCAAGGTTCACAATGTTACAGCTAACTCAAACCAACAGCCAGTTGTTACCAAAAATAAGCTTCACATTAGCATTTATCTGATCCTGGTGCAACTGTGATTCAAGAAAGGAAACCAAGAGGGACTTAGATCTCTTCTAGAAGAGCAATTTATCCTGTAACCCATCTCAGGGTCAGGCCAAGATGAGGTGAGGAGCAGACACACATAACCCATGCTAGGGGAAGAGGATAGCCACCTTCAGCAGCGACCAGCATCAGATCAAGTTAGACACGGGAAGAACAACCCCACGGCCGCTTATCCTGATCTCAGGTTGGGGTTGCCCATCTTCCCCGTGGGAAGGCTGTGGAACGAAGAATGTAGAACAACCTGTGTCAGCTTTAGTAAACATAAAGACCAAATTCACATCATCCTATTCACCACTGAACCAATGCAACTGTACACAACAAGAATAAGGAGGTAGATAGAAGACAGCCATCAGCTGGCTTTAACCGCTTCAAGTCAGATCAAGCACAACGCAGTGCCCAGTGAGCTGCAAGCCTAACTCATTAAAGACAAGCGAGTTTCCAAGTTAGATTGTACACTTATGCCTACACCTAGCATCACCTTGCAGTCCCCCGGTTTACATTTTTGTATTCATATGTATCCACAGAAGACCCGAGTGGCCTATTTTCTGGTTCTCAGCCACTAACACCAACCTCAGCAGCAGACAATTAATTTCCCCTCACTGAGGGGCCGGAGCAGGGCGGGATTTCTGCCCGGCCTGGCATTGTACGCCGTTTTCCTCACGGATAAACAGTTTAAACGCTTCAGACTTAAGTGGTGCCCCAGGATCATAAAAGAGACCAACACCCTTGAGACGAATGCGATTTTTATCTCGCCTTTCATCAACCTGCCCTTGAGTCGCCGTCGTGCCCGTTGCCCGCGGGCGCGTGCGCGGCGGTTAGGGGAACCCAGGGCGGGAGGGGGG
>KL272694.1:0-14757 GCA_000699545.1 Podiceps cristatus
AGTTGTCTGTTGGTGCCCACAGACAGCTAAAAAAGCTGGATGCTGTGCTATAGCTATGCAGAAATCAAGATGCATGCCTGTAGCCACAGAAGCTGGGCCGGGGGACATGCTGTGGCAGTGCCTAAACAGGGTTTCCAGCTCTGGGTGAGACCCGATGGCACTTCTCCCTTCCCCGTGGCCTCTGATGCTGTCTGATGCTGGACATCCCACCAGCAGCACCTGGCTCCGCCACCCAGCAGCGCTCTGCAGTGCCTGGGAGCTGCGTGCACCCTGGTGCCATTTCACACTCCTAGGGAGCCTCAAGTTGGTGATCACCTTGGGAGGGGGTGAAGGAGCCAAGGGAGGATGCAGGGCCTGCAGTAGAGACTGATGAGCCACCATGGAGGTGCTGGGTGCTCCGGGGCAGGGTTGGCCTCTCTCGAGATGCTCTGGAGAGACAGCAAGACCTTGTGGACACCCTTTGGATGCTCTCTGGGATGTACCGTAGATGGCAAATCCTGCTAGTAACAGCAATCTTCTGGCTATTTTTGCTGAGAACAGCTCCTGCTTGGCCAGATGGGCCCCTTCCCTTCCCTCTGCATGAGGGGTTTTGCTGGCTGGCGAGAGGCTCTTGGCACCTCCAGTTCCAAATGGAGGAAGGCTCAAGTCCTTAAAAGGTGAGGAATCTCACTGTATTTATTGTCCCTTGGTGCTTTTTGCAAGAATACAGATGCCTCTGAATGCTTTCCTGTGCAAGTCAATGTTTTACAAGATAAACAGACTTCTGCAGCTGTGCTCTGCATGTGTATGCATGTGTGTGGTCAGTCATCACATGCTCAGAGATGCCAGAGAGGGTCCTGGTGCTCTGCAAACATGCTTCCCCAGATGGGCCTCGGTGCCAAAGCCAACAGAAAAATAATGCAGGGGTTTCTCCCAGAATAACACTCTCCAGCATTAAGTTTTCCCTCTTTCTTTTCTCTCTTTCCATCACTTTCTGGCTATGCCCATCTCTGCCCCTCTGGGAATGCAACTGAGCCTCTTCCTTAGGTATGTATATGGCCCCCAATACTGTTGCACTTGATTCTTGCCCAAGCATTTAAAAATAGCTGTAACAATAACACATAGGCTCTGGTTCTCCCCTCCCTGCCTGTAGCAGAAATAGCATGGTGAGTTTATAGACTGCGTCCAGGCTTGTGACCAGAAAGGGCTCAAAGCCTCCCTTTTCCTTTTTGTCCTTTAAGGAAGTGATGAAAGCGAGAAAAAAGATGCACACATGACTTTTGAAATCTCCCCTCAACCCAGAGCCACTGCAGACTGCCTGGGAATGGGTGACATATGGGCAGGCATGTTATTTGGGGATAAGGGATTTGCATCTCTGGAGCAAGCAGTTCCCGTGCTGCCCTGGCACAGGTGCTGGCAGATGGTAGCAGTTTGGGTAGGTTCAGTCATGAGACACTGAAGGTTTTTGGCTCCTGCTGGCACCAGAGACCTGCAGACTCCCTGGCTCTTTTGCACCTTTTCCGCATATTCAGGTTGTGGCTGTGATTTGCCTCCTCTCCTGCTGTTCCCTGGAGATCTGGGGATGTGGTTTTTCTAAGATGCTCAGGACTGTCACTGCTCTGTGCGCTCCTTCTCTTTGTCTTCAAGCACTTTGCAGTGGCCTGTTGAGTTACTTGGACACCCTTCTCTGAATGTCCTTTCCGCTGTGCTGCATTCTTTTCCGTGTAAAGGTTTGCCTTTGGCTAGTGGGGTGATGAGAGGGGGGTGAAAGTAGCCGGGGGCAGGTAGATAGATGGAGACCGAGGGTTTGAAGTATTGTTTCTGGCAACCTCCCTGAGCCTGGGGCTTTTTCAGAGATGCTTGATGCCCTTCTATTGCAAGGAAGGCTGGCAGATATGAGGAGAAGATGGGAGAGCACTAGCACCAGATGAGGGACGTGGAGAGCTGGGCTGTGCTCCATGGGGTGGGCAGGCGGGTGCTACAGCAAGATGTGCTGGCACTGGGGGCTGTGCTCCCTCCTGCTGTCCCAGCACTATGCTGCTGGGTGTGGGTGTCTCATGGAGAAGGGCAGTTTGCTTTTGCCTTTGGAGGGTTTGGTTTAAAGATGAGGCTGGTGCAGAAGAGCAGGCATTACACACTCGTGAACACAGATGGGTGGCTGGGGCTCAGTAGAGCAGTCCTTCCCCTCCTCAGCATGGCAAGGTGGCAGCAAGGTGGCAGAATTGCTGCTCATCCGTGGTTCCTCCATGAGCAACTGGGCAAATAATACACATCACACTTTGCATAAGTTTGTTAAAGATGCCAAAAAGCACACGGCTGGCAGAGAATAATTACAAAAACAAGGCTGGTGTTTACTGTGTGATTTAGGCCTTGTCCTAAGCAAGTAATGCTCCATCATTCCCTTTAGAAAGCTCCGTGAGCAGAACAGTTATTTACTGCCTATTAAACTAACACAAGTCCTTTTCAGCGACTGCAATTCATTCTGAAAAAGCAAATTATAAGAGTAAATACCAACACCACCTTTTTGTAGATGCAATTACTGGGTCAGGAGAGCTGCTTTGCTTTCCTAATTCACTGCCTGGGAAAAGCACTCGGATGTGACTGGCTGTATTCGGCTGGGGCTTGACCAGTGTTGACCTGCACTCATCCTAGAGGGTGCTGAGCACCTGCAGGGAAAGTGGGGCTGGCGGCACAGCTGGTAAAAAGCAGCATAGGGTGTGGGGACAGGCCAGGTTTGTGTGACAGCAGCCCAGAGATCACATTAAATACCCTGGCTGCCGGGGTGCGTTAGTTACCTGCTCTGCCACGCATCCCCTCACATCAGCAGATGGGAATTTTACTGCCTCTGGGCCTCTACAGACAGTCATGCTGCAACAAAATCCACCACCTCCTACCCCCTCTCTTTGCTTGGTGGCATGTTTCTAGCCTGAAGCTCAAAAGCTGGGTGCTGCTGTTGGTGCCACTCTGACCAGCTGCATGTCCCCACCCTGACCCTGTGCAGCCGAAGGGCAGGAATGTGGGCAGGAGCATGGGCAGGACCCCAGGACCCTGCACTCCAGGCACGTGCACCTCACTGGGAGGAGCAGGGAGAGCCCTGCCAGATGAAGGCAGCACTTGCCTGGGACACAGCTCCAGAGCTGGTGTTTGAGTTCAGCTATCAGAACAAGACCTTGGAAGCATGGTGGGGAGGGTTTATTTGGGGTCAGCTCAACAAGTGCTGGATGAAACACAGCGAGGAACAACATCCCTAGGCATGTAGAGACTTTTCTCCTCCTCAGTACTGACTTGAGCTCTGTCGAGGCACGTGGGTCAGAAATGGCCCACATCACCTGGACTGGGGTCCAGGCAGGCATCTGCCCAGAGCAGCCCAAGCTCCTGGTTTGCTCCTTGTGGGGTGTCTCAGATCTGCTTTTGCACCCATGGACTCTGCCCTGCTAATGCATCTCTTGCATTCCCACTTATCATTAGCTAGTGGCTTAACATAGCATAAGCCACTGTGAGGATGGAATTAGAGCAGGAGCAGTTCTATATAACTAGAGGACACAAGCAGAAAGAGCTGCTAAGTACCTTGGGGGCATACGCACAGCTCTCCTGGAGTCTAGGGCATGCCAGCACTGATGGAAGATCCAGCACAGGACCAGCTCCTGGCCCCAGAAGGGTTTTACAGCAGCTTTGTCCCTGGGTGATTTCCTGCATCCCCCTGAGAGCTGGGTGGGCTGGAGTCCCAGTGGTACTGCAGCACACGGAGCCCGAGGCACCATGGAGATGAAGCAGGAAGAAAGCTGTGAGATGAGGCAACAGCGGGCATGCAGACACACTGTTGCCCCCCCTGTCAGCAGCAGAAATACAGCAAAGACAAACCAATGAGTAAAGAAGAGGTGTATATAATGTAAGAGGAGACAACAGGACGGGAGGGAAGGGTTTTCCATAGAGAATATGCAGGAGCACTACTAGATTCATCAGGAATCATTAAAAACTTTATTTGTCTGTGCATTGTGTACCATTGATAAGGATCATCACAATTAGTGGACTCACTGCCTATAGTGGTGGGCAATACACACAGATTGAAATCAATGAAGCCAAACATGAAAATGAAATCATTGTACATAAAGGTAATCATAAACCTGAACAACCTATGCCTGTGTTTGATTCTTCCCCTAAAACAATGAGAAACAAAAAGAAAACTCCCAAAACCCATCAAAAATGAAAAAAAGGCTTGAGAAGGAAAAAACCCACACCCACAACTTCATACTCCTACTGAAAAATCTTACAACAGGTTAAATTAAATTTCCACAGATTGTTCAAGATGAGTACAAATACCCCCAGCCAATTGCTTATGGTATAAGTGTCAGATGTGGTTTTCAGGTGGGTGGGAAGAGCTCACCAGTGGCTGTACAGGCTGGGCGATTGCCTGGCTGGGACACCAGGAAGCCCAGTGAAGGGAGTAGGGTAAGGAGACATCTCTCAGCACCAGTGCATAATGTCAGCCCCGTGCTGTGCCCAGGGGAGCTCTGTATCCACACCTTCCCAGGCTTGGCTCGCTACCCCAGCCCACGCTGCTGCAGCTGGGGGGTGATGCTGAGTTATGTCTAACTTGTTTCATCCTTCCCATCAGTTTCAGATTTGGACAGTGCAAAATGTGGCCTTTTTCCTTGGGGGACACTTCCTGGTTATGCTCAGTGGTGTGGCAGATCTCATTACAACCCTTCAGCCCTTATGCTGAATTATTTTGCCTCCAAATGGCTGTGGGAAAGGACCAGCTTTGGGGAGTGATCCTGATGGCTTCGTGCTTAGAAACAGGAGCTGCCACTAGACCTCTGGGGACACAGGGAATAGCAGGGGCCAAGGGGTGTTGAGGCAGCCACAGGCTATAAAGGCAGAGGGTGGGCAAGGTACTGGGAGCCAGCCAGCCATGTTCATTCCCCTCGGCCTGCCTAAGATGGTGTGTAAAACTTCCTGCAGACTGTGGAAGCCTTCACATCAGCTTCAGCATGTCCTGGACTGTGGGAGGCACCCTGGCCACATTGGGGGATGGAGCATGCAGACTCTGGGGTATGGGGTTTCCTCCCTTGAGAACCTACATCTGCATGGCTGTTATTGCTTCTCATGGACCCACGTGCAGAACAATAAATGGGGACAGCTTTCTCTCCTTTTACCCCCACTAAAAGGAAATAAAAAAAATGAACAAAAACTATGGCAAAACTAAATTAACTAAAATAAATAAAACCCACTGAAAAGAAAACACTCGTATCTGCAATGCTCAACCCCCATGGCTGGAAGGACTATTGCTATAGGATGCTATATACAGATAGGGTTCATTTCACTCATGCAAATGTTACAAGTACCAGGACAACAAGCCCGAGGAGGCAGATGAGGAGGGAGGAAAGCCCTCGCCACTCCACACAGCCTTGGCTTAGGACACTGGACACAAGGTCGTGGCTGTGCATCCCCAAAGCATGAATGGGGAAAGGCGAGGAGCATGTGGAGGGGAAATGCTAGTTGTACACACACCAAAACAAACAAAAAAACCCCTAACACCAACCCCAAATCAATGACGAAAACGGTTTGTGTTCTATCCTTAGAAATCACCCAGTTTCCACTGGTCTTCAGTCCAGTCTCTCGCTTCTCTCCAACAGGGCCAGAGGGGATGCTCCCGAGTCGCGAAGGCAGGTGTATGGTGGTTGGAGATCAGGACCCTCACTTTCCTCTACTTCCCTTGCCCACTGCTCTGTTTCTCACCAGCTACTCTGGTCTTCCCCTTACCGATGCACCCCAGTTGCCTTTGCATCCATCCTCCGGGGGGGTGGCAGGTGGGAGAGAGCGATGGAAAAGTGCTCAGTGGTTATCAGCAGCTCTTGATGGTAGAGTTGCAGAGAGGGCCCTGCTGCTGGGCTCCTCGCCAGAGCTGCTGCCCGGGGAGGGGTACTGATGGCTTTGGGGTCCTGCCTAGTTCAAAGGATGCTCCAAAGCCGCTTTCCATCAGCAGGTGTGTGAACACGGCAAATCTCTTTTATTCTTTCTCTGTTCATTATACACAGCATTATATCTATATCTATACCTATATATCACTCTATATAGATACATATAGATATATATATACTTACTATCTCTGATTGTTCCTTTAGAAGCCCTTTATGTGGCAGTAGGCTTCCAGAGATGAGAAGAATATGTACAAGAGCCAGAGGAGGATAAAGAGTGAGGATGTGAGCAGCTTGGAAGTCCGCGGCCCACCCAGCTCACCTCCAATCTCAGGTCTCCGCCGGTAGAGCAGCACACCCACACTGATAAAAGCAAAAATGGTGAAGAGGGTGACAGAGAAGGCCAGGGTGCCAGGTGAGACTTGGAAGGCTTGTCCGTGCGCTGCATGGTAGATGGCTGCGATGGACCAGGCCACCCCGATGCCCAGGAAAACGTTCACAGCATTGCTCCCAGTGACATTCCCAATGGAGGCATCCGCATACTGATCCTGCGTCGCTGCTACTTTGCTGGCAAATGTGTCTGCAAATGGAAGGCAGAGAGAAAGCCTCCAGAAACAGCCAGGTAAGGAGGGACAGCAGCAGGTAGATTGGGACAAATGTCAATGGTATCACTTGGGGACTGAAGATAGTGGGTAAGGGGACAGGGTACAGCCCCGCACTCCCAAGGAAGGGCATATCTGGCCAGAGCCAGAGTGACAATCAGGGTCCAGAAATGCCCAAGAGGGAAATAATGCCCAGAAATATGGGACTTCCCCCAATATGGCCCCAGATGCCTCACAGCGCTTCAAGCAAGAGACAACACTACCAAATACTACAGTGTGTTGGCCCCTTCTCTCACATCCACCAATTTGTTGTCTCGCAAAAGAACTGAAACAGTTGCAAAAGCTTTGTGGGAGCCACAATGGTTTGTATCTACCCTTCAGGTTCCCTGAAGTTTTGTATTTCTGTTTCTGTGTTTGCTTTAATGATGTCTCTCCAAAACCTTTTGCCACACTAAAGTCCAGTGTCTGGTGCAGACCCTGACACTTCAGTAAACAAGTGGTCATTTTTCACCCCTTGGGGAGAAAAACCATGTAGGTGGGTGTGCACTTGCCCAGGTGCTCCACCAGTTTTAATACTGGTAGCAAAAAAGCTGTAAAAAAACTCATCTGGTCTTATGCATGGCAGATGAGTGAGCAGACCAGCATGACACTGCTCTGTGCCATAGGGAAGTGCTGATTTTACCTCCAAACCCACTCTGGATCTGCTGGGGGAGGGGAGGGGGGGGCGTGGGGTGAGCAGGAGAGAGGATTAGCATCTGGGTTTTGTCCAGGTGAGCACTCCCAGCTAACGATGAGAAGATGAATCCTTAACACATCTGCACTCCCAGGCCACCTTGAGTACAGGCAGCAGAGAGTGCCTCAGAAAAAGAAAATTTTATTTTTAAAGCTCCCATGGAAATGCATCTGACTGCTGAGGGAAGGAACAGGCATTTCCTCTTGTTCTCAGCCTTGGTCATGGTTCAGTAATGGGGTTGTGGGACAGTGCTGATGCCCCTGTGGTGCTCCAGCTGCCAGTGTGGGAGGAGAAATGGGGCACATCTAGGACACACTGCCAGCCAGAGTGTGAAAACAACCACATGCACTTCTGCAAGCCTGAGTGGTGCTTTTAATGCAGGAAAGGTCCCTGTCAGTCTTGATTTCACTGCATGTTTGCCTGATGCCCACCTGTCTCCTGGAAAGCAGCTGTGGAGGAGCCCAGCTAGCACCCAGCTAACACAACACAGTCTGGGAGCATCTGTTAGTTCAAACAAGAGTAGCCAAATATATCCTAAAAAGGACTTCTTGGCCTGCATAGATGAACAAGGAGCTCCCGGACAAACTCCAACACAAAAAAGAAGCCTGCAGAGGGTGGAAGCAAGGACAGGTAGCCTGAGAGGAATACAGAGAAATTGTCCAAGTAGAGGAGATAAGGTCCCTTCCAAACCAAACCATTCTATGATTCAGTGATTCTTAAATTCCACCTTTTGTCGACAAAAACAGCAGGGAAGATTTTTGCTGTCAAGGGTGGGAGACAGCCCGACAAACCTCATGCCTAAAAGCTCTAGTGCCAGAGGTTTTAAAAAAATGCTCCTTCTGTTCCTTGCCCAAATATGTTCTTCTGCTGCTGCTGCTTCTTTTTTGGGGTCTGATAGCATTAGGACAATTTCAAGATTTTTGAGCACCTGAATGCTGATCACTGGAAGTTTGGGTGTGGCTGGGGGAAGGTGTGACTGATGCGGGGAGTGGTTGGGCTGCATTAGAGCCCCTTGTCCAGGAACCAGGCTGAGCCTGGAGAGTACAGCCCATGGAAGAAAGTGAGTGAAAGTCACAGACCCTCTTACACAAGCTGACATGGGAATTCCCCCAGCAGCTGCGTCACTGGGCACTGGTTCATCCTTAAGAGGGGCCTTTTGCTGAGCCAGCAGAAAAGGAGACAGAGTTGCAGCAAGTCAATGATGTGCTTTGGGAGTACAAAGTGCCATGCAGGTATGCCTGTTTTTTTTTTTTTTTTTTTCTCTCCCTGGTCAGTCCTCAGTCTCTGCTGAGATGACCACTTGATCAGAGACACGTCTCCAAACATTTGTGGGGCCAGGACCTTCAAGGGGCTTCACAAGTTGCATTTTGAGCAGCTCCTGCAGCTCAGCAATCTCACCTTGATCTATCTGAACCAAAGCTGAACCTGGTCTCACACAAAGGTGTCCACGCTGGGCAGAGCACCCTGAGTATGAACTAGCACCTAACTCACCTGAGAGGTAAGGCTAAGGAGTAGATGCTCAGAAATAAAGTGCAGGATTGCCAACACAGGCAGCATTTTAATCAAGGACTAATTGCCTACTCTGAGAGTGGATGCCATTGGAGGCTGCCTACTGAAATGAATATTTCACAGTCTTTGCAAGGAGAAGGTCCTTGAAATAATTTCCAGGGGACTGAATCCACATCCTGGTTCAATGCTCCTGGCCTGGCTGAGACTGAAAAAACAACTTCCACATACATCTCAAATCTGTCCTCGGGGGACCTTCAGAGCACAACTGAGAGCCTCGCTGTGCCCAGTTTTCCCAGCGCAAACCCAAACCCAAACTGCGTAGGGATGGACCTTTACAACAAACCCTGCTGTTGTCCTTACCTGGCACTGATGTCCCCAGTGCAACAAACACTACAGCGGTGACCGAGTCCTTCAAGCCAATGGTGCAGCCAAAGTGGGATGCCAGGTCACCGATGAAAGCTGTCAGGAGGCCAATCATGAGGATGGAGACGACAAAGCAAGCCCAGCCATTCCAGTAGTCTGTCGGGGGCACGAAGGCAAAAAGGACCTTCCAGAAGACGGTCAGAAAGTGCATCACATAGTCAAAGCAGGAGGGCAGCTTCTCCTCCCCACATTCATCATCATCATCGTCTTCCCCTGAAGAAAAACACCAGTGCCTGATTAGACTTGCCCATCCTGAGGGAGGTTGGGTAAAGCTCCTGTGCATATTGCAGCTCCCCAAATGCTTTCTCTCATGATTTGGGCCCTAGAAGGCCTTGACTACCAAATATCTTATTTTCTGATATTTTAATAAGTTATTTCCAAATATCTTATTTTCTCTCTTATTATCAGAGAGGCTTGACGGCCTTTCCTGACCCCTTGTCATGGCGCAGAGAAACCCTCCAAAGGCATCGATCTCGAAAACCAACCTGAAAAACTTCAGAAAACACAGAACGTCACACCATCACCTCTGCCTGGGTTATAACCACCAGATCCTTTCCAGGACTTAGCCCCTGCTCAGGAGCCCTTTCCCCAGAAGATGTGGGAAACAACCAGCCTCATGCTGGCCAGAGCTTATTGGGGTGGGTGAACCCACCAAGAACAACATGTGCCTCATGGAGACTCCCCTAAGGAAGCTCTTTTTGAGCCACTTTTCACAACCACCTGCAATTGCTTCCAGTTCCCTGGAAAGAAGTCTGGTTTTGGTGGCTGCTGAGCTGCTAGCTCTGGTGCTTCACCTTTTCTGAAAACCAGGATCCTGCTCTAAAACCTCTCCAGTCAATCACTGCTGACTGTCCTTCCCTGTTGCATTGCCCTGCCCCTTCATGTGCCTCCCTATGAGCTCTGGCTGTCCATTCCTTTCATTCTGGTGTGGCCCAGGTCAGTAGGTACCCTCTGCACATCAAAACACTTTCCCATTTACACTTCTTTCAGGTGGGGCATCATCTGTCACAGCAAAAATGCACTTTCCCTCTCTTTATTTCCTGTCCCTGATTGAGGTCAGTACTTCACTTCTTGCCAATCTGTTGTTAATGTCTTGCAGGGGTCATTTTCCCAGCATGAGCCTGCAGCAGTCCTGGCCCAATCTCTGCTCACCAGGTGCATTGTGTAGGTTGGACCCTAGCTCTCCTGGTGCTATGCGGAGTGCTCGGCCCCACACAGCGCACTGCTGCTCATGGCTGTGGCTCCTGAAGCACCTCCAAGACCTGGGTCTCCAGCACAGATGGGGAGTTGGGTATGTGAGTCCTCCTGCCCATCCTGCCTGATGTCCCGGGGGCTCTCAGACCCTGAGTGCCAGCTGCTGCATGACCCCAAAGGCTCTTGTGCAGTTATGCATCCACAGCCACGTGGGCTGGCTCATGCCCAGAAGCTCTCCTGTGGGCTGCAGGGGAAGAGCTCAGTAGACATTGGACTGTCCTAGCCCCCTCCCCCTGATTCCTCGGCCATTTCTCCCAGCACAGGCCTGGCACATCTTCATCTTGTCATTTCTGGAAGGGCTATGGGGATCCAGGCAGGTGTCTCTGTTTCTCCCTTCCCTGCTCCAGGCATCAGTACCTCACCTATCTCTCCAAAACTGCTTGGCATCCAGCCTCCAGGGAGTCCCCATTGTGCAGGACTGCAGCTCTGATGAAGCACCTTGCAAGCCCACTGGACAGTCTGTCCTCTGGGTGGGCTGCATGGTAAACGCGGAGCCCTGGTACACATACCCTGGCTGATGGACATCATATTTTGAGATTTTCAATATACAGCTAAATAAAGCCATGAGCAGCTAGGGAAAAGTTCTACTCAGCATGCTGTTGGGGTGCAACATTGCACACATTGTTTGTCTTCAAAGCACCTTTGCAGATTAAGACCAATAAATAAGATAGAGGTAGTGGGAAACTTGGCGTCTCTACAATAACTTGATGGAAAATCATACATTGCTTGGCTTCAAAGCTTCAAACTCACTATGGCAGAAACAGTAGCAAATCAGTGGCATGATGTTATTATTTTGACAGACATAGATACCCTATTCCTGTTCATTGTCATGGAGATAAGGAACAGTTTTTCAGCCTAGGAAATCTATGCTGGCCTGTTTTCTTTTTTTGCTCATTGCACAAAGACTGGTACTGGCAGGATACACTGCTGTTCTCACATTGTAATTTTACAGCAGGTATTTTAATCTTCTCCCAAGCTGTATGGCAGCAGGACTGTCATGGATCTAAATCTTTATGGAGATGATAAAACAGACTGAAAAATGAACATGAGTACCACTGTCATAGCACTCATCCAAATCTGTCTATCATTTTGTTAAGCAGCAATAATGTCTCTCTTTCAAAGACCTGGCCAGATCCTGTGAAGGTGACTTGAAATGCATAGTGAGGTCAGATGGTGACCCAGGGGTGCATTTAGGACCAGACTCACAAATGCCAGGATGGTTTTGCTGTGGAAGAAACTTTCTGGGCTGTTGGGCGCACATTGAAGGCAGCTATGGGTGAGAGGCTCCAGCTCAGCATGGGATGGCACACCATGGTGTGGCACGGTCTTGCCTGTACCTGCACTGCCCTTCTGGAGATCTGTCCTCCTGTGACTCTGTCATTCAGCCTCCCAGCCAACATTGCTGCCAGTTGCTCATTGCGTGGGATATGGGATTTTAATGTTTCTTTTCTCAGCTGGGATATTACCTTTTTAAGTGGGAATGAATGACTTTCACCTGCTCTCCATGGTGAGCTGCAGGGAAAAACTCAAACCCAAACTTCAGTATTTAAGGCATTTTATCTTGCTTGGTACAAAGCTTCAGGAGTTAAATCCTGGCAAAAAAAGTAAGTTGAGTGTTCAGAGACAAAATACTGTTGCCCAGCTGCAAGGGACAGCTCATGTTCACTGAAACATGGCACATTTATTAAATGTTTTTTAATCATCCTGTTAACACTGATGATGGCTGTATATTCAAAGCACAGTGGCTACAGAGCTGTCACATAACTGCAGTCTTTACATGTGTCACAGAGATGGGATCCAAGTAGCAGTGATTATCTTTAATATGGGATGTAATTAAATAATTGATTCTGGCATGGATTAATTTAGCTGCACTAGCTATAAAACCTGCAGCAAAGATTGTCATGCATGGTATGTTCATGCTGTATCTGAAATAATGGGAGGCTTTTGGCTGGAGGCTTTAAGAATAACTATGTTACAAGAGGAGGGATCACAATTTGAGGAGATAGCTGCTGCACAATGTCCTGTCCTCCTTTTCAGAGGTGAAGGGTAAATAGTACAGCCATCACTTTTAATTACTTTGCGCTAAGCAGAGGTTACCCTCTATAGCAGAGCTAGAGGTAGGAGGCGTGAGTGTTCCCCCATGCATTTCAATGCACAATTAGCCAGATGAGCTCAAATTGCCTTCCCTGGTGATTTAATCTAAGCTGGTTGATTTTGCCCTAATGTGTGCACACATGCAGCCCAGTCTGGGCTGTGAGGTTATAACATCCAGCCAAGGAGTTACCATGTCTCCAGCTGTTAAAACCACATCTGGATACCTTCTTTCTTTCATCATCTACAGATGTGGGAATGCTATTATATCCTATACTGGGCATACTGATTAACATGGCACTGGCACCTATGAGGACAGTGCAACAAGACATTTCTGAGGGAAAAGCAATTCTCCAAGAGAAGGAAGACATGATCAGATATGATAAGATATCACATGCTGCTGCAGCTATCTGGCTGCTGAGCCATAACCTCCAGCCACAGCTGGCTGGAGCACCAGGAGTTCCTGAAAGCAGGGGGTCAAGACCAAATTTTGGCCCACAGAGAGGGGAACTTAGTGGCTGTCTTCAGGGCTTGGCACCCTTACTACTGTGTTGTCCTCACCGCAGCAGTATGGGGAGTATCAGGGATGGGGAGCACTGCTGCTTTGAACCAGCATCATTTATGCTGCTCTGACTTAAAACACCATGTTCACCTCCCAGATCTCTCTCACTTGAAATGACTTTTCCCTTCTGCCTTCTACCAGATGGTAACAGCCAGGGTGTTTCTCTGCTGGGTGCTACAGATACATTTAATGCACAAGGTTTCCTACTCATCAGACAAGGTGATCTCATGAAAGAGTTTAATCAGCTGTCTTATTCATGCAGATGCTGTAAATAACTCCACCACCTGTTTTGCCTCCTGCTGCTCCACTACAGTCTGTATCACTGATATAGCCAAGCCAAGACATGAGAGAGGTTGATCATAATTCACCTGGAGCTGTGGTCCAAACTCACCTGCGCTGACAGTAATAGCCTCAATAAACTGCTCCCTCCAGCTATTTGTGCCAACCACCAGGGCCAGGTTCGTCTTCTTAATGAGCTTGTCCACCGTGTTCTGTGGATGGAGATGCAGAGGTGAGAATTAGGGGCTATAGGGCTGGAGATGCTGGGCTAAAACCCACTAGTGCTAGTGCTTACAGCCTTGCACTTACGGAAAAAGCTTATTAGATAAGATCAGGTCAAGAGCCCCAGCAACAAAATCAAATGTAAGTACTTGCAATTCCCCTTTCTGAAGCTCAAAAAGACCTTCTGAAACCTGCTAATGATGGGAGTTTGAACCATCTCAGTGGAGGTTTAACAGCAAATAGTGCTGAGGTGCTGCAGGTCCTCTTGTTTCCAATGCCTTGGGAAGAATTTTTACTGGGCTGTTTCAAAATGCTAGCTGGATCAAGGCCCATTTGCAGAGCTGGGCTCTACCCCTCTGTGCTGCTGCTCAGGAGCTGGAGCTCAGCGCCAGCAGAGAAGGTGCTGCAGCAGCAGTGGGTAGGAGGTGCCCTGGGCAGGCAGCTCGAGGGCTGCCCGCACACTGTCGTGCCTCAGACACAAACTGATGCCAGGCAGCAAAACCATGGGAAGGAGGCAGCCACTGCTACAACACAGAAAGAGAGGTCCATTGCTTTTTATACTACAGAAAAATGGAAAAAAAATTAAATGGTTGCTTTTCACGTCTTCTTCTGGCACATGTATTCACAGCAGTTTAGCTTCATAGCCATTACGTGCATTTAGGGTATCAGTCCTTTGAGCTGGGAGTCCCAGGTTGGAGGCTCACTCAAGACCACTTAGAAGAAGGACTGGGTATAGTGCATCACTGTGAGAATGAGGTTATATTTTAAAACAATGTTCAGCATTTTGGAGCCCAGTCATCTCTTAGTCTCTCCAGATTGATGTGCTTGTATAATAACCACAGTCTGTGAGTGGAATAGAAAGTCTGGGATCATCCCCCAAGGACCATGGCTGTGGGCTAATGGACAGAGTGAGGATGCAAAGTTTATTTTAACCCACTGTCATCTCACTGGAGTGACCCTCATCCTTTCATCATGTAATCTTGTAATGCCAGGAGCTGCCTCACTTTGCTGCAATGCCATTAACATGTGCTTGTCAATGCTGTGCAAACCCAAAAGGAGGGTCCCCAGAGGGGAAGAACAGGGTACATGGACAGTACCTTGAACTCATAGGACTCCTCTATGATGACTTCAAGCTTGGTGTGCTCCCCCAGTATAGGGCGCCCCATCTCTGCTATTCGACGCTCT
>KL272694.1:20782-43552 GCA_000699545.1 Podiceps cristatus
AAGGTGAAGAAAAGCTTCACTGATGGTGAGATTTGACTTTTTTATTTTCCTTTGCAAGCAGCACATATATCCCCAAGCCTTGAAGGTTTGGTTCTCTCCTATTCAGGAGTTGTGCAGCAAGTCTCTCTTCTCACATGGTGCAGGGTTGCTGAATTTGGCCCCGTGGCATCAGCAGGGCAGGTCTGAAGGCAGAATCTCTGCTCAGAGCAGAGCCACAAAGCACGCATCACGAAGCGTGAAAGCCTTGCGGGAGGCTGTGACCACCAGCAGAGAGATTTGCTCCTTGGGGTACCCAACAGAGTGAAAATCGAGTGAATGAATTGCTTTACCAGGGGAAAAAAATGCTTTACCAAGGGAAGATTTCCAGCTCTTTTCAGTGACTCACATTAAGTAGCCCAGCCAAAACACCTAGCCGAAAGCTCCTTGCCAGAAGGTGGCCAAACTCCTGGTGTATAAGGGGCTAGTGCACGTCAGGGGGGCTACTGTGGTCTTTCCTACAGTTTTGCCTTTGCAAAGACAAGACAGGAGGACAGAAGTCCAGCAGCCCCCGCTCCCTCCTGGAGTGCCCTGCTCCCTGTCAGACGTGCATGGCATTGCTGCCGGGACAGGAGCTCCTCCTGGCTCTGACCTTGTCCCAGACAAGAAATAAGAAGTCAATAACAACAAGAAATAAAAAAGGCAATGCAACACAGTGACTGTCTGCAACCCTCTGCTTGTTGCTGACATCCTGTCTGTATTTACTTTCCTGTGAATGTTCTTGCTTAAATAAGCATTGGACTTGCTCCCTGCCTGTCCATCCTGTCCTTTGAAGAAATGCCTCTTGTCCCATTCCCAGCTCCTCTGGGCAGCCTGAGGCTGCTCTAATATATGATCAAGGAGGTTCCTGGCAGGTCCTAGCACTGAAACTCCATAAACATGGAAGAAAGCCACACTCTAGGGGTGTGAAATTCAGGCCACACTGCCATAATTTCTGACTTTCTCCCCTCCTTGCATGTCTGTACTGCCACCCAGAGCCCCTCTGTTAAGCTAGCAAGTATTTGGCAGCAGAGTCGACATTTCATTCTCATTCAGAGCAAACATCGCCAAACACGTGGAGGAACAGCTATAATGTTTTCTTGTGCTGTTTGCTATGAGTCAGAGTGTATTAAGTTTGCCCTGCATGCCTATAATGGAACCATTTACTGCAGGGCAACTGATAGCTGTGAAAAGTGTAACAATGAAGCACCGCTCAGTGTAATTGTAGTTTATAATGAGTATCAGTAATAGTTTGTTCTGTTTATAATTATTGCTGCAATAGGTTTGTACATAGGAAAAATGGTTACCAAGCACACAGCTGATCTTGCTTTGCATTGATGAGTTAGTGGAAATTATTGCGTGCTGAAAAACTAATGAAGGATGCAAAAATGCTCTCACCAACTTATCAAAGAGGACCTGACAGAATAGCACAATTTCAAAAACATTACTAAGAAAGTAATTTTCTTGACAACTGCCATTAAAATGTACACTGCATCCTCCCCCTGTGTATGGGGAAAAAAAAAAAGCGCATTTCTCAGGAAAGTTAATTAAAAAAAGCTGCCTTCAATTCTGAGGGCAGCAGAGGTATCAAGACATAAACTTCCAATGAGTGTGCTCTGGCTTGCCATGTGTGGCATTCCTCAAAGTCCCACAAAATAATTCTCTCTCACAAAAAGAAACATGGGTGCTGATTAAAAAAGCTGTTCCTGATGCCTAGACCCAACACCAATAGGACTTCTGTGAATAATGAGACCTCGGGGCTTAAAGTGCCACTGCCAGAAGGTGCTACTATTATGTAGTTTTCCAAGTGATCATTCTAGGCTGCGAGCAAGTGCTCTGTGTTGGGTAGACATGTGCACTGCTGGTGTTTCTGCTGTACAAAGTTGTTGGAAAAAACCACGGTTGGAGGAACAAGTGGCAAGTCTGCTCTCTGGATGAATCTCCAATCAGCAAGAATTGCTGAGGCAAATTTGTTCCTGGGATGAGACTGCAATCCCAGAGAAGAGGATTTCCTCCTGATGGTGTTTGAGATCACATCTGTTTGAGCAACAGCAAGTATGTGAAAATAGAACAGGCTATTCTTAGAGCATGCCTGATCCCCATCACACTGCCTCTTGCCTGCTGCTAAGTCCCTCTGCAGGGTCCCACATGCGTGTGGCCATGCGGTAGGCTTTGACCAGTGGAGAAGGAGGAAGATCAGACAACTGCACAGTTTATCTTGCATTAGAGTAAGGGCTTTCTACAGTAATCTGGGATGTGCATTGATGACATCCTGCTCTCGCTGGATCCTCTGACCCAGTGTCTGTTTCTCACTCCTCTCCCAGGCAGAGATTTGCTGGATAACACAGACTGTGATGATGTGAGCAGCATCAAGCTAGCGTGGGGCTGCCAGTGCAGGCTGTGGATTGCAGCCCATGTTCCTGGTGATCTCACCTAGTCCTATGCTCCTGCTGTATTCAGTGTCCAGTTCAGCAAGCTTTGCAAGCCTGTTGCCTGCAGTCCTCTTTTTCAGAGGTACATGTTGCTGTGCAAGGTTAATTTTCTTGCATTAAAAGACATGGTGCAAATGAGGCAGACAAGGAGTGCGGGGCAGAAACAGAACAATTTTCTAAGGCTCACGGAGTGATGTGGGCTGCAGTGCTGAGATGTCTGCCCCTTAATTTCCCTAGCTGGACACCATGGGATGAAGTATGATGAGACCCAAAGTCCTGACAATACAAGTATGTGCTCAAATCTGCATTTAAAATCTCTCTCTCCTGTGGCTCAGGGGCTCTTTCAGCACAAGATATGATAGTGCTTGTGTGAACAGAAAACAAAAGGGACACTGTATAACACCCTGAAACCTCCACTATTGGGTCACTGTCACTGCAGGGCCAGAAACCAGGAATCCCAAATCCATGAGGCAGAGGTTAAAAACAGAAGATAAAAGCAGTCTCTAAAACATTACACTTTTCTTCACCTTGTGCAAATCTGTGGTCAATCTAGATGGTGTTTCCAAGCTGTCTCTCAAATCCTCACAGAGGTCAAGAACGTGCTTTTATTTGAGGATGAAAGTGGTGTTTCTGCCATCATCTGACATCTCTAGGAGCTGGGTATTTAAGCCATTCAAGATCCCATGAGTGTGCAACGTCACAGCTCTTGAAAAAGCTGGAATATTTTTTCCTGCCTTGTCCCTCAGTCACACTGCAGGTGGGAAAGAACAATTTCTGGAGCATCTCTGCAACAGATTTGGGTGCATGGCACTAGAGTTCCCTCTGCTGAGCCAGGCTGTGCGTTGGTCTAAGCCATGAGGCTGGGCACACTGCCTGTTTTCCTCCCTACCCACTGCAGGGAGCCCTAGGGACACTACACGGCAAGCTTGCAGCAAACTACTACTGCTGCTGGGGTTTTCCTTCCATCAATGGTGAGTTCATTTTGCCTGAGCTAAAGAGCACTGCTCTGGCACGAAGTCTGAAGGGTATCCATGGCACATCCAACTGTCTGCATTTCTGTACCAGAAATTGCTCTTCCCTGAGTCTGTAGCCAAGGCAATTGCTGAGGGAATGAGTTTCATCTCATTTCCATGTATTTGAAATCAAAGTATAAAACAAATCATGCAGAATTGCAGCTACAGCTCTTCTCTTGCTGACACCCAGCAGCAACAAGAGAAAGATGGTATCTTCATGAACATGGCATGCAAATCTCTGCCATTGCCCCAAGCCCAATGCTTTCCGTCATGATTAGTTTTTGTTTCAAACCATGCTATTTCAGTTGAACTGTAAAGGTCTTTTTTTAACACAGCATGTCCACACAAACCTTAATTGTAATAATCCATGGAAAAGTCCTCTTGACTGGCAATGCTCTTGAACGGCAAAAGCAGGGCAAGAGAAGAGCTAATGCTTAGAGAATGCCATCTGGGGAAGGCACCTTGTGAGCAACTTCACGCATGTGCAGGGACAGCTATGTATGTAATGAGCTAGCACAGACCAGCACAGGGTGACAGGAGAAGAACAGAGACCAAGAGGGGAGTACTTCTCTCCAAGTATTTTTTTGACCAAGGCCACATGAGAAGATGGGGGCTGCACTGGGCAAAGGTGCAAGGATTCAGGACTCCCAGTTCTCCTGTCTCCACCAGCCTTTCTCTCTTGTGGGATCAGATGGCATGAGGAATGTCTGGTGACAACTTACATGGACCTTTGCATTCATTTTGAACTGAATATCTGTACAGTCATGGTGCACCAGTGTAAATCCTCAATATACATGCCAAAATCCTGCCATGCCCAATCTATACTGTATTGCTCAGTGACATGAAATTGCAGAAACCCTTCTCATGACTTGGACAAGCAACCAGCACTGCAAAGATCAAAAGAGCTTGTTGTTTCCAGGACATCAACAATCAGTTGCAGAAGAACCCAGTCAGGACATACTGGGGGACAGGGGACATCCCCCAGGGCACTTCTTCTTCACAGGGCCAGATCTCCAGGAGCAGAGATGTGTCAAGTCCAGCACTCGCTTCCTACTGCTGCTCAAGTTCACCATAGCGAAAGGTGGTTTTCATTGATGCATAACACATCTCTTAGCTCTCTTTCAGAACTGTAGTCATGCATTTTTAATGCTGCTTTATTTTCCTTTTTTTTTTTTTTTTTTCAAGTGAGAGAATAAGGTCAACTACCTCCATCACGCAAAGCTTGCCTGAGCAACTTGCTTTAGCTTTGCTGTTGGCCCTCTGAGAAGAAATTGGACCAGAGAACTTCTAATCCAGAGACCTTCCAATCCAGAGACCTTTCAATCCAGGTGTCTTGCCCACCTCAACCCTGAAGTGCACCTAGATCAGAGATCTCACAGCTAAGAAAGCATCGTTGTGCCCAGATCACCCACGTGCTGGAGCTGAAATAGCTAAGAGGCACTGCATGTAGCCTTCAGTGGGCCAGGAAAATGATCATCTCTAAACACACAAATAACCAACTGCTATAGTGGTCAGTAACTAGCTTGCTCATTAGAACATGGCATACCGTCTCTGCCTGGATGGACAGACACTTATTCCTGAATCAATAGATGGAGCGGTGCTCTTATGCAGCTTGTCAACCATCCAGCTTCCACTCATCACCCAGGAGAACTACATGGATAGCTTGGAGGACTTTCAACTGCAGATTCATAGTTGACAACATCCAGGGTAGGCTGTTAGGAGTGCACAAGAAGTTGGGAGGGGACATGGGACAGCCAACCCCAACTGACCAAAGGGATATTCCAGACCATATAATGTTGTGCTCAGCATATAAAAAGCTGAGGGAAGAAGAGGGAAATGGGGACGCATTTGGAGTTATGGCGCTTGTCTTCCCAAGTAACCACTATGTGTGACGGAGCCCTGCTTTCCTGGAGATGCTCATGGGGAGTAGGGAATGAATTCCTTGTTTTGCTTTGCCTGTGTGTATGGCTTTTGCTTTACCTATTAAAAGGTCTTTATCTCAACCCACAAGTTTTCTCACTTTTACTCTTCTGATTCTCTTCCCCATCCCACCAGGGGGGAATAAGCGATTGGCTGCGTGGGGCTTAGTTGCAGGCTGGGGTTAAACCACAACAAGGTGACATTTCAAAGCCACATCCATTGGCACTGCATGTTCCAGCACGCATTCTCAGACTCCTTCAGAAAGCTGCCACACTGATTTCTCATACATGTTTGTTGGCCAGTCACTTAATTAGTTGAAGTTAAAGATTGCCATGAGAGACAGGCACATGGCTTGGGAGATTCCCTGCCTTGTTGAGCTTGTGTGAGCACTGGGTACTGGGCAGTGCCCGTGCAGATGGGCAAGCGGGCTGCTGTAGGGGACCTGGTGCTGTGGGGGAGAAACATCCCAAATCATCATCAGGGCTGGACACCAGCAGAGCCAGTGGCCAGGGCCATGCAAACTGGATGTGGCCACAGTGAGGAGCCTGGACCAGACCCCAGGGCATGGCTGGAGTCAACCACCAAGAGCAACACAGCTCTTTCTCTCCCCAGCCCCACCTTCACTACGCTTTGCTCTCCATCTCCCTGGCTGTCTTCATCTGCTTGGTGACCCTCCTCGGAGACTGCAGGGGCTTGAGGTCCTGTCCATGCTGTTAGAGATGCAAAGAGACCTAGCTGCTCCAGGAAGTGCTTTTATGTACTTAGCAGCTTCATTGCTCAAATTTCTGACAGCTACTAAAGAGGGAAGTTGTCTTGTTGCTGGGAAGGAAAAGGAGCAGCTCAAGCTTTCCTTCCACCAGTTGACAACAAAATTGCACCTGATGGTGAGGAGGCGATGGCCTTGCATGCAGGGAAACAACTGGGTCTGTGGTAGAGGTGTTCGTCCAGTGGCAGGGAACATGTGCCTGGCAGGCATACATGAGAGGGCAACGTGATGCCTGCTCAGCCAGCACAGAGACACGCCTTTCCGAGGGATACAAGATGCTCAGAAATGGGCCAGATTATGTGAACAGCCTTGTGTCACATATGATTTTAGCTGTTAATCAGTGGTCTCCAACAGACAAGAGGGTTCATTAGGGTTTCTGTCCCTGCTGATGGGATCCCATCTTTGAAAGATGTCCCATGAGTTACCCATTCAGGGTCCTTTGCAGAACCAAGCCTTGCTGACATGAAATGTCTGTACTTGAAAATTTTGCCTGAAGCATGCTGCAAACATGACATGGAGAGCAAAGGAAAACCTGCCTAAAGGTAAATGTGACGCATGCTTTGGGAAGTGTGGATGTGGGCTGATCTGATGTGGCAGCTTGGTTTACGGTCCAGTAGCCCAGATCTGCATGGGACTACCCAGTCCAATATCTACCAAAACCATGACTGAGCACACTAGCCTGGGCACTGCAAACAAAGGGAGGGGGAACTGGTCCCTCTATCCTCCCCCCACTTTCTGGAGCCAAAATTCATCTGGTTGCTATTATTTTCTTTGTTACCCTCCATCTCTTTCTCCAAGGCTTGCTGAATCAATCTTTGCAAGACTACAGGGCTCTGTTGTCATTTCCATGGCTGCATAAACCAACTGCTGCTCTGGCCTCAGGATGCGTTGAGCTTAAATGACAACATACGGTTCAAATACATAATGCTGGCCTGCTCCAGAGCATCCCTGCCAGGAAAATCCTGGAAAAGCATCCAGCCTGCTCTTCCTTGGCCTTGTGGAGATACAAGACACAAGAGGTGGTTTGCAGGGACAGGAGGACTGAGAGATGTTGCTACTTGAATAGCTGGGAGATGACAGATACAGCTGATGCTCAGTGCCTTCAGAAAACACTTTTCAGGAGAGACAACTGCCAGGTAAGATGATTTCACATGCTAGACTGAATACTGCTTGACTCTCTTCTTAGGAAGACTATATCGGGCAGGATTTGTCAGACCAGAAATACTTTTCTGGGGAATCCTTGATGCTTGCTCTGATCGGACTGTGAATTTTGCACTCTGGCTAATGCACTTCTTCATTCATCTGCCAATGTCACATTTTGCAAGGGGCCAGCTAGGCAAAGATGCACAGCATTCTCTTGATCTGCCCCAAAACAGAGCCTAAGTCCTTAGACATGCTTAAATGTTTTGCTGTTCCAAGACAGCTGAAGTTGTAGCTTCCCCCTTCCTGTGGCTCCGGATGTGGTAACACCAGGACAAAACAGTGCTTTGCCATTCTTTCCCAATCCCACTGCCATGCATGGCTAGTGATGGTGATCCACAGTCCTTAAAGCTCCCAGAGTGCCTGCTAGAGGCAAGATCACTGGGGGATCAAACAGAAGAGACTCCATCTAGATCAGTACCTGGATCCCCAAGGACAAACAGTGCAATACAAGTGACAAGGACTGGGAGGGAAAACTCATTTGATGATGGGAATTTGATCGAAACCACTCCCAGCAGCAATTGCTTAAGGTGCCTGGGAAAGCTGACAGAGCAGAAGTAACTTCTCCCCTGGCTTTGCACAGCCCTGCCCATGCCAGCTAAAACCTGCTACTAGTCCCTAAAAAATCAGCCCATGCTGCAAGCAAAGGATTAACTGAGCAGGGCTCAGCCCATCTCAACATACTTGCTCAGTATAAAACCCTGCAAATCTCATTTCTAAGCCTGCAGGATTCAGAGGCAAAATCTGACATTTTCCTCCCTTCTGCCTTTCTGGGATTTTCTCCTTGCGCCTGGCTGGTGAATCAAGTCTTCGGGTAATGCAGGCAGGTAACGAAGAAGACAGAAACTTGTCTCCAATGTTTCATCATGCTCCACCAGCAAGATTTGCCCTGGTTCACAGGGCACTGGATGATGAGGGGGGTGTGTTGCAGGGAAGACATGTGTGCTGAGCTGAGAAGGGGTCAGGGTCAGATTTGAAATCCCTGTTGGAAAACTTGAAGTGGCAAACAAACATCATGAGGAATAATATCGTGGAGGGGTTTGGGTGGGAGATGACCTCTAGGTCAACCCCACATCCCTCTCCTTGATTGTCCTCATCCATGTTTTTCCCAAGGAAAGCAACTGGAAACTCTGCAAGTCCTTCTTGCTGCTCTACACATTTAAATATTCATGTGGCTTTTCTTTACAGCCAGGCCCCCCCTTACGACAATAATTACTCCAACCTTTCAAATAAATATGAGTTCCTCTTCCCTGTGTGCAGCTGGCATAGCTGCCATGACAATTCTCCTCAAATGGGAGGCATCACTGTTACTGAAATGGTGTTGGCACACCCCAAAATGAATTTCAATGAGCAACTGCCAGCAGAAAGGACATTTCCGCAGCCCTGTAAATGATTTAGCAAACTTTGCTGAGTTAAAGCTGACTAAACAAAACACTGGGGACCATGCGAAGTAATAGATCCATATCTAATAGGGTGGCTTTGGGAATCAGGATTCAAGGAAGCCCGAAATATGTTTGCTGTGCATCAGTTGCTCCAGTGTCGCCACTGCAGCAAGGTTTTGTATCAATCATAACAATGCTTCCCTCCCAGGGAAGGCATATTTCAAATCCTACTTGCCTGGGTTTCAGGACAAAGGAGAATTTCCCTTGTTTGGGAATACACTGGACAAGGGGTCTCAATTGTGCCCTGCCCCTCTGCTAGGGCTGCTGATGGGTAGCTCTGCTTCTGGAAAAGCAGCTGTATGTGGGAAAAGGAGTAGAGAACGAGTGGATGCTCAGTGACAGCAGAGGGCATGCCACAGAAATCCAAAGGACAAACACCAGTATCAAATGTGCAGGCTCCCTTTCAGGAGCAGCATCCAGATTCATTTTAACTCCATGCTGAGTCAGAGATGCATCTGACTCCTGTTATTTACTGGCTGGCCCCAAAGATCAGCCCCCTCTTTTCAAGACACTCCCCCAAAACTCTTGGAGTGGTGACCCAAATGCAGGATCGGGGCCTCCTGATGGTGTTGCAGAAACAAGCATTTCATCACCAGTACGTTGATCATCTTTTGCCTAGCAATGCAAGTGGCTGACTTCAAGACATGGAAAATACCTGTGACTGAAGCATTTTGTGCTGCGCTGCTCACAGTGGCATACCCTGATGCTCTCAACAGCTTCTGTGCCGACTTAGCAAAACATGTACGCATGCACATACACATGGACACAAGTTGCAGTCAAACTGATGAATGAAATGACACCTGCCTCAGCACGTGGTGTATGCATGTGTGCGGATGTGATTTGTATTTGCAAGTGCAGCACACAGCAAACATCCTACCTGTTCTCCCTGCTGGGACCCTGCTGATACTAATGGACTCCTAAGCTACAGAAAAGCCTTTTGATCTTTTATGAGCTTGTCTCTTAAGTGTCATACTAAACTTTTATTAGAAGAAGTTGTAAGTAATCTCTTCTCTGTAAGATGATGTTGTGATGTCAAGGGAAGTTCAAGTGCAATGCAATTCAAATAACTGTCTGCAGAGTTCACTCCTAGTCCAGGCTGTCTTTGGCAAGTCACCCAGGCTGGACCAGTGTCAAGGGTTATCTGACTGTATAAAGGACATGAAGCCTCTGGATTCCAGTGTATTAAATGCTCTCGTTGTATAGGCTGGAAACATCAGGGATGCCCTTTTCTGAAAACCATAACACAAGCCGTGAGCTACACCCCAGTGCCATGCAATGCCATTGCTATGTCACAGGTGAGCCCAGCAAGGGAGGTGATGCAGAGCTACCCAGGGATAAGGCCAACAAACTGAGAACAGGCCCTGTAAAGTACTGCCCAGCCATGCCCAGAGAGGGGCTGCTGCTACAGCAATGCTGCCTTAAACAGTGATAATGTTTGGAGCATTGAGTCAACAAATGACCCCAAAATCTCAGCCTCAAGTTCTGCACTAAAGATGCTGCTTGGCATTTTCACACTGCTGTTTCCATCCTTTGGGGATGGCTCTGGCCAAGAAAGAGCAGGGGCTGGGGTTGAGCACCAACAGTGCTCTCTGCCCTGAGCCCAGCAAGACATTACAGGGAGGGGACAAACTTGCCCCAGGGCTTGGGTCTGAACACAGCAGAGCAGTGGGGAAAGCTGGTCTACATCTGAAATTTGTGTCTCTGGACGCCACTTATTTTCAGAAAGAGGGAGTGAGTGCAGGAACTGTTTTTACCTCCCCTGGCTGGAAACACAGTCAAGCCTTCAGACAGTTTGGGAGATGTCTTCCTTTTATTTTTCTTTCTTTCTTCCTTTCCAATGAGTTACCTCTCCAGAGGGCAGAGTTAAAAAGCATGCCAGCTGAGAACTGTGATGGGATTTTTTCCCTGCCTTTTCAAACACCTCCAGGTCTTTAGGAGCTGCCAGTGATTAGAATCTTAGAATCGTAGAAGAGTTTGGGTTGGAAGGAACCTTTAAAGGTCATCTAGTCCAACTCCCAATGGGAGATGGGCGTTAATGGGATTAATCCCCTTGTGAAGACCTTTCTGACACCACCCCAAGAAGACCACAGGATTCTAATGTCCTCGGGTTGCTGTGCCCTGGCAGAGGCAGGTGCTGGAAGATGTGGTACCTTGGTGGAGGGTGCTGCCACAGCAAGAAGTCGTTCCCTATCCCTGATGTAGGGTTTTGCCACTCTGGTGGCTGCAGCATCCTGACAAGGGCTGCTCCAGTGGGGTTTCCCTCCTGTTGGACACACTTGAGGTCGGGAGCATGTGGGCAATTTTGAGTTCACACTGCATGACTGACACATTGTCTGTTTACTGCTAAATAAATTAAACTGTGAAATACTGACCTCTCAACTGAAACTCTGTGTATAAAAAACTTTTGAAAGAGACACCCGATCTCCTGAAATGCCCAGTAATACATGGGGTTAAAGCCTGTGGTGGGAGCACAAAAGCAAGTGCATATTTGCTTAGGATCCTTCCCAGTGCTGAGATAGGCAGGAAACCAACCGTACAAAGAGGATAGAAAAATTCTGCTTCTGTCTCCAGTTACCAAGGAGATTGTTTAAACAAATAAGAGGAACTGAGTGGCCGAGAGAAACATGAGCGTGGAAGAGCACTTGAGTGCTCTGTGACTGCTTGCTGCCTTACAACCTGGGCAGTGTCCCTGCGAAGGGCTTGGCCTTGGCCAGACACATTTCCCCCCTTCCTGGGGGAAAAAGTCCACATTTCAGTTTACATGCACTTGGGTGAAAATGACAAGGAGCATTTAGAAATGGCCATACAGCAAAGCCACAGAGGCGTCAGCCCCATTTATGGCAATTGTGGCAGTGAAAGGGTTGAATCATTGACAATCCCTGAATAGGACTTTACTGTGATACGTAAAAGTTTTATTTGAATTCTTTTGCTTTATTCCTATCTTTGTTCTCCTGTGTGTTTTAGTTACTTGATGAGCAGAGTGGATGATAGGATGCTTTCAAATGTAACTTCTTGTCTGACAAGATTAAGCAGACTTTGAATAAGCTCGTTAGACTTCTTGAATAAACCACTGAAAACAGAAACTCAGGATATTTGTGCTGAGATAAGTACTAAAGAACTAATTTAAGCTAATGCTGAAAGACTGATAAGCTAATTCAACAGCAGACAACATGAGGAAGACTATGGATGACCACCTGAGGATGAAAAGACCCTAACCCTAATTTTACAGTGCATGCTTGGACTATGTAAATTAATTCCAGGAACTCATCACCATAAGACTGACCTTTCCAAGAAATCTAATGAATATGTATGATTTTTTCTGTGTATGAGCTGATGTGCTGTGCTGACCCGGTGGAGCACTTGTGGAGGAGCGATCCCCGGTGCTGCCCAGCGCTGTATTAAAGAATGCCTGCTTAATAGCAAACTAGTTTTCTGAGTTTTTATACTCAGAACCATGCCCAGCTTCAGCTAGCCTCCTCTTTGAGGATATGTTAGAAAGCAAGGAGGTTTGGGTTTCTGAACTTTTGTTTCAGCAGCAGGATGCAGCATTCGGTGTCCTCAGCCTCGACCTGTCTTTGTGTGTTCAGGCCATAAGAGGAGACCTCCCTGTAGGAGAAAATTAAATCTATCTATATGTGGGCCTAAAAATGACTCCCCTTGTGGCAAGCTCAGCAGCTTCAGTTCCCATCTATAAGCTCGGAGGACTGGTGGATGTATAAAATTTGAGATGGAAAATCCTTCTGCAGAGGTCTGTGGATACACACACATGCTGGATTTGCTCCTGTGACAGTCAAGGGTGAGAAGCCAAAGCCCACCAGACTGCTTGCAAAGACATGGCTCCCTCCTAAGCCCTACAGGTTGCACACCCCACATCAGGGGTTGCCCCAGGTCCAGCTGCATGCTGCTGTCATGCTGGAAACTGCTGATATTATGTGGAAGTGGCAATTCCCACATAAACACCAGAGCCAGGGAGCTGGTTTCCATCCCTCTGCAATGCTTAGTTCAGACAACAAGAGGGAAAAGTTCCCAGATGCTGTTTCTCCAGCTGATCCTCATATCTTACACTCATCCAGATGCCTGATGCCCTCAGGACTTTGAGTTAAAGGCAGAGCATGTTAAAGTGCCTGTCGTTAAACTTGCCCATGACTTTCCACTGTTTTAATCTGTTTCAGTTGCTTGATACTTTGCCAGACTTTAGCCATTCAGACTGAAACTTTCCATGTGGAGTGACTACTGCTGAGAGAGTTATGAAAAGTTTCACCATCTTCACCACTGAAGACTCAGCTTGGGGATAAAAAAATTGCTGCTATGCCCATGCAAACATTTTTTTCCCAAACACCATATTGAGTAATTGTCTCTTCCTTATGCTTTGCTGCAGAGGATGAAACTTAGCAGAAGGATCTCTCCTGTGCTTAGGATGTGCCAATCCCATAAAAATGTGCTTAAATTAGACCAAGTTCTAAGACTCTAAAAACTTGCAAAATGTGTAGGCTTCTTTGAACTGGCAGCTCAAGGTCTTGGAAGATTTCATCTGCTCTGGAAATGCTCCATACTCTCCCAGTGCCCAACTTGCCTTTACACAGGCTGTGCCCTCAGCAGGGCTTTCCCTGTGCTTAGGAGTCACTGTGGAGCTGAGAGCTCTGGCCATGACAGGGAAGCTGGTTGGCCTGGGTGCCCACGGCAGGGGCAGCCACAGGCCTAGGAAATCCCATGTCCATGACTCCCCTCCCCCTCCTCACTGTTGGTCTCTGAGCTATGAATGTCTCCAAGCACATGGACTCCTGCTTGCTGCGAGGATGACATGTTCTCCCCAGTAATTTTGGTAGCCCTTCTCATCAGCTTGTGCTAGGTAAGTAATGATGCTTACTGGGGCATCTACATCTGCCCCTTTCTACTCAGCCTGGGGTCTATGAGGGATGATCCTCCTTTTTTTGGCTGTCCTGAGCCTGAGCTCAACTTAGTGAGCCAGGGCTGCTGGGGAAAGCCAGAGGAACATGTCTGGACTTTAACTCTGGGCCAAAGTGCTTGGCTTGGTAGGACCATGCTTCAGTCTGCTCATTGTGTTGACTAGCTGCAGATGGAGTGATGCTACAGAAAAAAACCTACTGCTCCTGGGAAGGGCAATTTAAAGTCAGAAGATTTAGAAACATTTAAGGCACAAAGAGGTAGAACACATGTAAGTTTTGTCCTCGGGAGTTTCGCAGTAGCCTGGGCCTGGTGGGAACCACACGGATGGTTTAGGAGCTGTCAGGTGGAAGGAGGGCAGGAGGGAGGCTGAGGGAACAAGGGCTGCCCAGAGAGCCCTCCCAGTGCAAAGTCTGGGACAGAAAAAAAGAGAGAGAGAAACAAAGCTAGCATTTGCCTCCAGAAAGCCATGCTGGTGATTGCAATTAGAGTGTTAAAAAAAAGGTGTTTTTAAGAAGTGTTCCAAAGACACTGTCTGTCAGGATTCAAGGAAGCAATACCAAAAGGTTGTAAGAGGAAAACAAATTGACCAAACTAACCAGCCAGGAAATAAAGGCTACCTTCTGTATTCCGCTCCTTTTCCTCTCTGAGACCCAGTAGCTTTTCCTTCAAGTATGGATAGATGCCGTTGGGATATTAGTACTTTTGAAGAAGAGAATGGAATCTCAGCATGAGACTCCATTCAAGGACCCTGTTTCATACAGGCTGAAGTGCCCTTCCAAATGCTCCTCTATGCAGCCTACACTGCTGTCATTCATCACACCAATTCATGGGATCTCACCGTGATATCTATTTTTTGATTGAATATCAGGATGCTGAACTGCCTGTGAGCATGTTTATTTATTACAGTCAGGTAGAGATCCTCTAGTAGCCACATACAGTTGCAGTTCTATTTTCTCACCAGAACTCACAATTTTAAAGCTATTTAGGTGTCTAAGGTTAATTTAAACCCTAACCACAATAGCTGTAGCAGGGCTCAAGCATGGTCAGGGGTTCTGGCCACACACCTGCAGTCTCCAGCCTCAGCCTGACCAGCCAGAAGCTGCCAGAAGAACACCTGTGGCAGCATGGTCCCAAAGACTCAGATGATGGTACCACAATATATATCAAAATGCATGGGGATCTGGACCAAATCTGGAGAGAAGGACTGTGAGGCCACACAATAAAGTAAAATTTGTACCCCTGCACTTTTCAGCATGTTTTGACTGCATCTCAAAATGAATCAGGCAGCAAGCAGTGAACAAGCCTCCAGAAGTGCTCAGACGAAGGCAGCGCTGGGAGAGCCAGGGTGAATTCCAGCTCAGTGGGCACAGGGCTTACATGTTTGGCCGAGCCAAGGTGCCCAGGTGTAGCTACTGCAGCCTTGGACTTGGGAGCTGTCTGCAGAGGTGAACATTTGTTTACAGTTGCTGAGGAACCTCTGTAAAGCACATTAGCAAAAGTCTCTCATTTTATTGGCACTACTCAGGGAAGATGTCAAGGCATGGAAAAAGAAAAAGCTTAGGAATTTGGAACAGTGCTGCATACATTTGCTAGAGAGATTTTTAATTTGCTGCCTCCTTTTCTGAGAGCTACACAATGTATCAAAAAGCATGCTGCTTTTTTTTTTGTTTGTTTTACAAACCCTCTAGTAATGGTCTTTACTGTTTTCCAATTCATAGCTGCCAGAGAGCCTGGAAGACAGTTCTTCACAGAGCTATAAATGATGTCCCATATTAATGATTGCATTCACTGATCTTTGGAGGAAAATTCTTGTGTGACTTGTGAAGATGAGATTTCCATTTTTACACCTCAAATAAACAGCTTCATGTCAAAATCCTAGCAAATAGGCAGAAAAGTGTGCTTCCAAGCTCCCAGAAACCCAGATAAAAATTCCAAAGGTGTATTCCAAGTGGATGACAATTAACATGCACTGGGCCCTGCCAGAAAAGCAGCAAACAAAATCACTTTCCAACTGAAGAACAAAGAGGACCTTGCACCATGTCCTTGGAAAAGGCAGCATGCTCAGGAATGAGGGAAGACCATAGCTTTTCCTGGGTCCAGAAAATGTCATTGTTTCCCAACTGAAACAGCTGTGTCATAAAAAAAATATCAGAGGGAGGCTGGTTTGAAAGCTGAAGATAATACAGATTTACGCCAATTGACACAAGATCTAGGCATAGGCACTGATTCCTCTGCACTTCCCAAGAGGCAGAGCAAGTTACATGTCAGCCTGGTTACTGCCCTGGTACACATATGGTGTCCCCCAAATAGCAGAGCCATGTATATTTAATGGCACTGGCACTCACACACGCACAGCCCAGAGGCATGCAGACAGAGCTACAGCAGCCTCAGATACTTGCAGCCTTGATGCTGGCTTGTGTTGTTCTTGCCTTTTAAAGTCCAGAGCTGCCCTGTTTCCCTTCTGCTACTGCTGTTCATGATCATCAGCCATCCACAGCTAAGGGTTTGTTTTCCAGCTGATGGGCACACACAAACCCTGTAAACATAGTGTGTCAAGAAGGGAGGGTAACTCCACAAGCAGCACAAACCTGTTTGCTGATGTGACAGGAGTTACGTTCACCATAAATTTTGTCCTTTATTAGGCCTCCTGTGTTCACTCTATTATTCATGAATCCAGCCTAATTTCCTCACACTGCAAGGGAAGCTGAGAACTAATTGGGATGAATAATTTTTGGGCTGGTACCCTTCATCTGCCAGCACCCCATGAGAATGCACCCAGTGCCAGGGGAGTCAGGATTTTTATTCCAGGGCTGTTATGAGCACTAGGAAAATAAGCAATATCCAGGCAAATCAAGTGCAAAAGTCACTGCAGCCCTTGGGAAAAATTTTACCATCCTGTAGGGCTTCCCTTTTTCAAGCATGTTGATATCTACAAGAAACAGACACTTTTTAACGTTTTCACAACTGGGTTTCAGGAGGACTCGTCAGCCTTATTAAATGTAATATTTTATTCTACGAGCTCTTATTTATTTACTTATCTTGGCCCTGCCATCCCCACAAAGCTGCCTGGAAGTGAGGAAACATGGCCTCACTTAATTTCAGAATGAAGCAATGCTCTAGGTCTGCAAGCCAAGAACAGAAGAACAGAAGCCAAGTTAAAAATATTCATGCATCTATACGTATCTATACTTGCAATTATTCTTTGTGGCAATGGTTTCGGAATTTGCTTTGCTGCTTTCATTATTTTTATAGACCTTCTTTTCAAATCTGATACTTAGAGAAACATATTTTGTTACTATATCCAGCAACCATTATGGCATTTTGATTTGCAATGCGACAGGCTATTCCATAAGCAGGACTCCAGCCAGGCCCTGGTAAACAAGAGAAACAAAGCTAGGAAGAGAGGTATGTGGAAGGCTTGTTTGTGTGTTATTTAATAAAGATCTTTACATAAGCTAGATTCCATGTATCAATGCAACCAAAACTGATGCCGTTCAGTAAGTGCATCCAGGCAGTGGTTGTCCTTTCCCACTCTCCATGATGTTTTCTTCAGCTATGTGCTCAGATCACAAGTGGGTTCGTCCTGTTCCTCCATGTGGATACTAAAGAGCCCAAATGCCTCAGAGGAAATGGAAGTGCCTGACTTCGGAGCTGCCTGTGCACGCCAGCCATTTGCACCAATTTGCATATGATTTGCATTTCATCACTAATCACTGCACAAATGTGAGGAAAATACTGTTTTAATCAGCTGATTGTGGGCAAACAAAGTAATCTCTCTCACAGATCGGAGCCAGCGATCTGCTGTCACAGCATCAGAAGTGATGTAAATCGCTGCTCAGATCGCCTGGACTTTTCCCAGGCAAGCCAAGCTGCCAGGCTGGGGCCATCAGGACACCCTGCTCTGCCCCTCTGATCTCCTCTGGTTCCCTCTCCCCGGCAGTGATAATTTCTTCTAGGAAAGTGGTGTGATGTTCTGTGCCACCCATGCAGTTGTCACTGTCAAGGATATACCAGCATCTCAAAGCTCACACCTGCAAGCAGAGGCTGGAGGCACCAAGGCACAGGACTAATCCCGGCCTAGTCAAAATTGATGGACTTGCTCTCAGCAACCTTCTCCATCACTGAATAAACAGGTATCTCCAGGGGACACCATTCAGGCTATTGGGAAGATTAATATTGCGGAGAAACCTACTTTCACAGCTGGGGATGGGCAATTCACCAGCAATGGGCTCTGCGGGAGCACCAGCAGCTTCTCCTCTCGACCCATCGGTTTTCCAATCATTGCTTTGCACTTAAGCTCTTTCTGAAATCTGCATGAGGCTTTCAAAAGATGTCATATGAAAACTTGGGAAGCTCACAAGGTGCTGTGCCCTTGGATGGGCATGGAAAAGGGAACCATGGCTGCATAAAGATACTTGAGGAGGATAAGGGCAGGCGCACGTCACCAAATGGGCAGTGAATTGCAGTGGTTTCAGGGGAATAACTGGGCCTGTCTGTCGAACTGCAGAGGCTGTCAGTGTGATGCATGTTCCCCTTACAAAGCCAGCTGCTTTTTGAATAGCTATTTAAAAAGCTTTCTTACCAGAAAGAAATAATCTAGCAGTGATTTACACCTCTCTTTCTGTTGGTTGGCACTGCGGGAAAAAGCTCTTTTCCACTATGGCAGTTGGAGCTGGGGCAAAGTCAGGAAAGATGGCTTTTACCAATGCTGGATGATCTCAGACACACAGCCAGCACCTGCTGCAGCCCCCCTCTCACCAGCATGGCTCTGCCCCTGCACCCTCAGAGGAGAAGATGCTCCAGGACATGCACCGCTGACCTGGGTGACCATAGAGTGTCCCAGGGGAGATTGTAGTCTTCTTGCTGGGAGGGTGAGGCTTATGGGATCACAAATGCATACCATTTCCCTGCCCTGCCTCCCTCCCCTCCCTCTTCTTGGGAAGTCCATGTCTGCTTGGATATTTTTAGCCAAGTTTAAAAATGCATTTTGGCATAGTGTGCTTATTAGGCATTAGAAAGTTATGCCCTGACAGCAGGCTTCCTGCTGCTAACCACATGCAAACTCCACATGCAGCTTTTTCTGCAGCAGGGTCATGCCTGATGTCTCACTCCTGTGTTAGTTTTCAGGTGACTAATACAGGGTTGAGCTACTCCAACCTCCACATTAATTCACTTGAGACATCAGTCAGCCATGGGCAGACCAAGCCTCAGCAATCAGCCAGCTCACAAACCGAACCTCATTCATGCCAGCACAATGCAGAATGGCTGGTTTTCCTTCCTGAATCTCTCAAAAATAGGCAACTGTTCAACTCACCTTTTAAAGGTTTGCTGACAGGTCAAGACAGAACATGGGAAGTTCTGACCAAAAGAGGAAATTCCTGGGCAAGCCCAGTGTGACTGGGTTTCCTGAGGACAGAATTGGACGTTCGTGAGCCTGGGGCCGAGATATTCAGCAGACAAATCCCATCTCTGCTCTGTATGAGACTGTATGAGGTCTCAGGAGAATGAGCCAGGACAACATTTCAGTGCAGCCTTTGGAGGAGGATACTGAAATCTCCCAGTCAAACTGGCCCTGTGCCCAGTGGCCAGTTTCACTCCTGTGGGCAACAAACCAGTTTGGCAGCTCTGTAAATACAGCCTTTTTAATGAAAGTACTGAACTGGATCTGGATGTCTGGCCTTAACAAACCCTGATTAACCAAGGGCTGACTCCACGCTGCTGCTATTTTTAGCTTTCAAAAACAGTCTGACCATGCACTGCCCTACAACCTCTGCCTGTACACCCTTTCAACTGGACTGAACTCAGAAACTGATCGGACATAAATGTTCCCGTATCCATTACTCATCTCCAGCACTCCTGTGGTGCTGATCTTCCACCTCTTTCCATGTCACATCCACTTCTGGCTGTATTTTGATCCACGCAAATGAGTGGGTGTCTCCAAGTTTTGGAGAACCAGTTCCCCAGAAGCTGCCTTGGAGCATTGGGGCTGCCAGGCTGAGTGGGATATTTCCTGAACCTGAACATGCACGCAGCCTCTCTTCTGAGCCTCGGGTGCTTTGCTAATCTAACAAATTGATACATGCACTGCCTTTCAGGTTCATTTTGCCGCTGGCAAAACACACCTCTGGAAGCAGCAGCTGTTTGAGCTCATGCAGCAAAATCACTCAGCAGCTTTAGGGAAGGGAGACCTGATGGGGCCAAACTGGTCATGAGGCAGAAATGGCTTAGCCACGTTGGACTTGATCGAGCAGCCTTGGTAGGTGCCAGCTGAAATGTCCCAGCCAGCTGGTGTCAAGGGGAGGGCTGCTTGAGCATCAGGACATCCAGATCTGCTTGAAGGATGCTGGAAAACTGTCCTGATGAGTGGAGGTCAAACAGATATGGCCCCAGATGCCTTTCTCTCAACACCTCCAGGGCTCAGTGCTGGCACTTAAGGCAGAAATGCCATGTGCCTCTTCCCAGATAGGTAAGGCACTGCACAGGCAGAAACTCACTGATAAGGAGGTGTGAAACCCAGCACTGAGCTTACGCTTAAAAATGAAGTCCTTCAGGATTCAGGACTCCTTATCTCTCCTGCTCAATGAAATGCAGCCAGATGAAGCTCTGAAAAAAAAAAAAAGTCATATTCTGCTCCCCCTTCCCCCCCCCAATTCAATTCTTAGAACAGGGTCTTTAAAAGTAATTTATAAAGGCAATTATTAGTGGTCTGGCTCTATTGTTTCCGAAATCTCAGATCACCAGAAGAGGACAATTAAATTTGAATCTGGAAGTCAAAATCTACTTGAAAAAATGAAAAAACTTAATGTCACCCCAACCTCCCTCAATGTTAGCTACAAATCCTGCTAGACTGGGAGCTGCTCCTTTCTAACTACTGGAAAGTAATTTATAAAGGCAATTATTAGTGGTCTGGCTCTATTGTTTCCGAAATCTCAGATCACCAGAAGAGGACAATTAAATTTGAATCTGGAAGTCAAAATCTACTTGAAAAAATGAAAAAACTTAATGTCACCCCAACCTCCCTCAATGTTAGCTACAAATCCTGCTAGACTGGGAGCTGCTCCTTTCTAACTACTGGGTTTTACAAGTGGAATGACAAAGTTTTTTCCACTGCAATTCAATGAGGGTTTTTTGGTTGTTGTTTGGTTGGTTTTGGGGTCACAGGACTCCCATTTGTGTTGCACCACTCATTATGGTTTCCAAGCAAACAGGGCCCAACTCCATTCCACTTACATCACTCCAGGTAACTGCACATGGACTCAGCAATCCCATCTTGACAGGCATCATGACATGAACTCCATGATATGAGCAATCCTCTAAAAATACTGCTGCTTTATAAGGGGGAGGGCTTGGGTGGGAAAGTGTCAACGTTTCTGCTCTGGCACTTTTTAATCTGACCCTGCTCGTTTTTCAGCCTGTTCAGCATTACAAAACAGCAATCTCAGATCACACAATTAAATAGAAACCTCTCCTTCCTGCATGGGGTCATCTGTCATGGGGAGAACATGTGTGAGATGGATCCTTCCACGCTCGCCATCTCCAAGGAATCTGCAAAAAGACTTTGCAAATCCCTTTTTCTTCCCTGAGTAGCCGTTCCTGTCTGCTTTCTGCTAACAACCAAGCTTTTATGTGGGACAACAGAGAATTGTTTAATAAAATAGAGGATGCCTGGATAGACCAGGCAGAAATCTCCATGCCTCTGTAAAAGCGGTGGGAAATGCGCTGCTGGTGCCAGGTGTCACAGTGCTGCATCCCTTGCCCATCACTCCCAAGTCCTTCCTTGAACCCTCTCCCCATCAAATGCACCTATGCTGTTTGGCTCTTCATTCAATCTCAAAAGCAGATGGACTGAGGCTGTTGTGCCAGTCCTCACGCTGTGCTCCTGCCCCAGGGCTGCATCCTCTCTCCAGCCAAGGCTGTGAGCAATGTGCAGCACCCCTGGGTGCCTCAGACCTTGTCACACCTGGGCATTTTTCCACTCTGAGCGTGCAGGATCAATCACCTTATGGAATGTCTATCCCCTTGTTTAAAACATCTGGTTATTAGTCCTTTCTGATTCCCACAGTCCAGCAGGGAGCAGTGCTGCTTGGCAAGTATCATTCAACAGAAAGCCCCCAGGGGCAGGGTAGCCCCCATTCAACCTGTGCCCTTCCCCAGCGTGTTTGCCATTGAGCCCCATGAGCTGGGGTTGCATGCACTCCTGTTCCCTGGCACTTCTTCTCCTGCTGCCTCCGTCCCTCCCTCTCCAGCAGCAGGGGTTGTGGGGCAGCCCTGACACCCATCCCAGGAGGGATTCTGGATTACACTGGAGTGAGCAGCGAGAGGCACCTCCTTGGCTCATTCCCGAGTGCCAGTCCTCATGGACTCCAAATCATCTGCCAAGACAAACCCAGCCCAGCCACAGAGGGCTCCTGGCAGCATGCCCAGGTGATCCTCTCGCTTAAGTGAATTTCCTCTGTGTGCATGCCTGGTAGAAACAGAATTAAGGGACACCGTTGCTGCTCCTTCCCTCTCTCAAGGAGTCAGGTTCTTCCCACATGCTGGCCTGCCACAGAAAGGATTATGAGCTGTAATTAATGGCTGGGCAGTTGTTCAGGGGGTATGAAAGGAAAGGATAGTGGTGTGGTGGGCCCAACCCCGCCAGCGTGATCAAAGTGTCATTGTGCAGCTGAGCCCGGGGACATTCCTGGAGCCCAGCATCAGACAGAGCCACACTCCAGCCCAGGCTGGCAGGGCAGAGAGCAGTGCTCATCACCAGTCTTCATCTCCTGCTAGACTGCAATATCAGGGGGCCCTAAAACATGTGCTGGCAGATGCAATTGCCCCTGCCCTCTGCCCCAGCCCTTCCCCAAGGCACGGCCTTGGTTTTGGGGAATGTGCAACATCACCAGGGCAGTGGAAACACCTGACTGGCAGCAGCTCTTCAGGCAAGGATACCAAGGGTACAGGAGTTGTTAGGAATCAGTGGGAATTATTTCTGCAGTAATAAGGAAGGTGGACAGTGCATGGGGATGTGTAGAGGACTGCTATCTGGAAGATGACAGGGCATGCCCACCACATCTCCTCAGGTGCCTCTG
>KL272695.1:0-10623 GCA_000699545.1 Podiceps cristatus
ATGAAGTAATTCAAATAAAAGAGTAAGAGAGTATATGTATGGTCCCTACTGAGTATATTTTGTATACAGGTTGTATACCACCTCTCTGGGCAGCCTGTTCCAGCACCTCACCACTCTCTCTGTAGGATGAAGGAAAAAAGTTTCTTGATTCTACCCTTTTCTATCAGTCTTGACTCTCTTGTGATAAACAAGAACTTTGAAGAGTTTCCTCTATTGTGTTTTAATCAGAGCATGCACAGAGATCATAGTTGGTGCTTCTCTTTACTCATCCTTCAGTGTTAACTTCTTTTTGCCTCCTGTACATGGTTTCTTAAGCCAAAGGCTGTGGCATTTAGTGAACAACCTCACTCTTTTGCTCACAGGCAGATCAGACTCACTACAATCTTTCCAAATGCACTGCTGCTTCATTTGTATGCGCCGCAGACATCCCTTTCCCTGCAGACTAGATCAATCTCGGTATTAGGGAGATTATATTGCTGTCAGTAAGCCTTCAGCTTTTTCCTCACATTGCTGGAGCACAAGGCTACATATTGCAGACTAGATGAGCTTGACATTTCATTTCACCCATTCAATATACCAAAAAGGAATTTTGCTTGAAGAAAAAGTGATTCTGATAGAACATTATGTAGTTTATAGGAAACGATGCCTCTTCTTTGTGATCTAGTTAAAGAGAAAAGTTTTCCTGAAGTATAGGTGTTCACCCAAGAACTCATTTAATGTTTAGCCAAAACTGACCTGCAAATATTACGAAGTCCTGTGGGCAACATTTGGGGAAAAAATGGGGAAATAGAGTCAAGTTTTCTGAGTTCTGATCCCAGCTATGACTCACTCTATGAGTGTGGCTTACTCTGTCACTAAACATTTATTTCTCTTCACCACTAAAACTGGTGAGAACTTTGTAAGCCTTTTATTGATTTTTGATGAAAACTTGCCAGATATTTTGAAATCAATGATGTTTTAAAAAACAAGCTATACAAATTTACCTAATTTTTCTTCCCAGCGAAGCTGCATAAATGCTTCCAGCTTTGAGTATTCTGCTGCATAAGATTTTGAATAGATGATACAAAATATAAATTTCAAAAGAAACTTGAGATTTTAAAAAACTTTTTTTTCAAAATAAACTGCACATTTACTCAGGAGCTACATATTAGCAGTGTAGCTCACTGGCTACACTGAGTGGCTACATTATAACTAATGGCTTAGTGGTTGCTGGGGGGGGCGGGTTCATCTTCTCTAATGTAAAATTTCCACAGACGGAAAACAAACAAACCCTAAACATTAGTCGTTTCAACTCTGTATTTAGGTTAAAAACAAAACCAAAAATCTACCAAAAATAGAGAAAGAGCAATGAGAAGATTTGCCCAAGGTAATATACAGACTGGATGATTTCCCATATGGTTAAAAAAGAATCCAGGATGTGATCAGAAGTGAGGGCAGCACTTAATTTACAGATATTCACCCTGTAAGGCAAGATTCTTCCATCTTTCACTTTCTCACAGCATTCCTAATGCTTTAATTTGATCACTTGGCTTTACCATTATGTTCTTTCTTTAAAAAAGTAGAAGTTAAAAGGAAAAGTGACATGCCTACAGCCCCTCAGAGAATTTCTGGCTGTTTGTCCTGAAACTGTATGTAGTCCTTGTTTATGTCAGTGGCACAATTGCTGCTTTCAAGGTACCCATTTCGATCTGTAAGAATTGCCAAAGTGGATTCCAGATCCAGGATCTGGCATTAAATTTTGCATGCTCACTTACTTTGGGTGACTGTGCATGGACATAAAACACATCCAGAAATGTGGGGCAGATCACAGTGGCCTGTGGCGTAGGGAGAGTAAACGTAGTTAGAATTGTCCTAAAAGTCAGAGGATATCAATGTGACGTTAACGAAAGACTGTGATGGGCAAAATCCCTAGACTTGTGTAACTGATGTTGCTGTTTGGTGACTTGCTTCTTTATATTATGATTAATATTATTAAATATATTTGCACTTCTCATCAGGAGTGTTACTAGATAGAGGGAGCATATAACTCCATTCATATTCATGGTGAGGAATAGTGTCTTTTGCTGTGTGGTGGATTAGGGTTTTTCCCCTTCTCTCTCCTTTCTTTTTCATTCTCTGTTTCTCAACTTCTGTTAGTCCTGTCTCCCTCCAGCACTTCCTTGTCTGGAACAATTCTCTAGCCTTTTGGATATTCCTTTTATTTCTTGTTCATTTGTGTAAGGACAACATCTTTTTAATGGTTGATGGTGAAATTCATTGCCAATGGCCACATTCTGAGGCCACAGAAAAATGTGGGTCAGATGTCTGACCTCCAGAGCACCTGTCATGTGAAAGGTTTGGGGTTTTACTGCTTTGTTTTGCAGCAGTAGACAGATTTTAATTTTGTAGGAAAGTGCTGAAAGAAGTGGGAAAATTTAATCCTATCTTCTCCAATGAAATTGCTGGCAAATATGAACGGGAATAAAGCCCTGTGATAACAAGAAAACTACTATGTTTCTGTGATTCTGTCCACATCATGAAATAGGCAATGAAGCAGAGCAGTAACCACCAAGGAGGTTCAGGGACAGCCCTGAGAAGGCTGTTTTAGCGCATGAAGACAAAGTGGAGGCTGTTCCTTTTGGCACAGCTGCAGGCCAAAGTGGTCAGAGTAGCAAACCCCAAACCATATGTACTAATCCAAAGCAAAAAGGTATTTAAGTGGAGACCAGGTTGGGTCACCAGCGAGATGAGCTCTCTTTCCATGTACTCAGTCTGACCTGCTGCATCACCCTTGGCAAGGCACAGCACTTCCTTCTGCTTCCCTCCCTATTGGCTGCACGCAATAAGATTATCTTTAGAAATATTTTGAGAATTATGTGATTTCTAATTATGGAAATCTGCATATTTATTATTATTTGTGAAATTCCCTTTGTTTATGCATGGAAATAACTCTGCCCATTTTCAATGTTTATGATATATAAATAGATTAAATACTCCAGTCAGTTAATGGAAGACAAAAAGAATGTAAAACTGAAGCTGAAGACATTAGGAAATGTAGTTTGTGAGGAAATTCTAGAAAAGTTTGGTTTCTGTGTCAGCCTTTCCTTTTATAGATTAAAATTTGATCTAAGAACAGCTGACTGGGCACCAGGTATTTAATTTTTAATTACACACACCTGTTTCCTTGAAGGTAGAACTCCACATTCAAAAGCTTGCACTTGGCGTTTCTCATTTTTCCCAGCAAGAGATTCACAAAAGCATTCAACACTGTCATACATCTTCCAAATCTGCAGCACTGTGCAAGAGTCCGGCTTCACTGCCAGGGATCTGAGATGAATTCTCAATTCACAGCCCTGAGCTGGAATTTCAGAGATTCTAAACCAGGATTTGCTTTTTAGATTGATGATTACAACTGGCTAGAGGAAGCTGGGAAAATCTGACGAGTCATTGTCTGAATGTGGTTACTTCCATGCGTGCTGAACTCTGACAGCTAAAGGAGGATTTTTTCTATTGCAGATTTTTTTGTTTATATTGACATTATGACTCATGATAATAAAGCTACTCTTAGCAGATAGATAAAGAAAGAAGCAAAAAATTAATTTAAAGGAATAACACCAAGTTAAGAAGACCTCTGAGTTAATGTGTTGCATTGGTCTGGCTGTCTGAATAATGGGAGAGCACTGGTTATTTTCCACAGTACACAGTTGCAACAATGATGTGAAAATAGAAAAGGGTCAGCCTCTTGAACTCTTACTCACATCAATGACTTCTTATTTGTCTGAGAGTTCCCATCCAAATGAACAGGAAACATCCCGAGTTACCTGTTGCCAGTATTTAATAATAGTGCTTGAGATTTGACCTGAACTTTGCTTTTTTCTTCTTTCCACAACAACTGAACTCTTACTTACTCAGAGCATGATCCTTTGAAACTAGTGATACTGAACGCCTTCTCCTGTTCCCATGGCTATTGGGTACATGCATATTTCCCTAAGCTATTACAGAAATACAACTAGGATATTTTCAATTTAAGTGTACATAATACACTTGGCTTATATGAGCCATTTCAAATAAACCAGAAGAATTGATGGAATTGCAATTGTCAATAAAACCATTAGCTTCAGGGGAATTATTCACTGAAGTGGGATGTGTTTTGGATTCCACAGAGGTTTTTGAAGGGAAGGTATGAGCAGCTTGTCTTTCACTGAGAGAGCCCTCTTGATACCAGTGCCTAAGCTGCACATATTAAACTCCTGCTTTGAAGTACTTCGAAGTACACCTATTTTGCCTCAGTCTTCACTGACAAGTGCTCTAGCCACACTGCCCAAGTTGCAGAAAGCAAGGGCAGGGACTGAGAGAATGAAGAACCACCCACTGTAGGAGAAGAACAGGTTCAAGAAGATCTAAGGAACCTGAAAGTGCACAAATACATGGGACCTGATGAGATGCATCAGGTCTTGAGGGAAATTGCAGATGAAGTTGCTAAGCCTCTATCCATCCTATCCAAAAAGTCGTGGCAGTCTGGTGAAGTTCCCACTGACTGGAAAAGGGGAAACATAACCCCCATTTTTAAAAAGGGAAAAAAGGAAGACCCGGGGAACTACAGGCCAGTCAGTCTTACCTGTGTGCCTGGCAAGATGATGGAGCAGATCTTCTTGGAAACTATATGACAGTACATGGAAAATAAGGAATCACAGAATCAAAATCATTTAGGTTGGAAAAAGACCATTAAGATTATAGAGTCCAACTGTTAACCTAGCACTGCCAAGTCCACCACTAAACCATGTCCCTAAGCACCCCATCTACAGTATTTTAAATACCTCCAGGGATGGTGACTCAACCACTTCCCTGGGCAGCCTGTTCCAGTGCCTGATAAACCTTTCAGCGAAGAAATGTTTCCTAGCACCCAATCTAAACCTCCCCTGGTGCAACTTGAGGCCATTTCCTCTTGTCTTATTGCCTGTTACTTGGGAGAAGAGATTGACCCCCACCTCACTACAGCCTACTTTCAGGTAGTTGTAGAGAGAGAGGTTTCCCCTCAGCCTCCTTTTCTCCAGGCTGAACAACCCCAGCTCCCTCAACCGCTCCTCACACAACTTGTGCTATAGACCCTTCACCAGCTTCATTGCCCTCCCCTGGACATGCTCCAGCACCTCAGTGTCCTTCTTGTAGTGAGGGGCCCAAAACTGAACCCAGCACTCGAGGTGCAGCCTCACCAGTGCCAAGTACAGGGGGACAATCACTTCTCTAAGAGGTCCTGCTGGCCACACTATTCCTGATACAGGCCAGGATGCCATTGGCCTTCTTGGACACCTGGGCAGCCTGCTGGCTCACATTCAGCCGGCTGTTGACCAACACCCCCAGGGCTTTTCCTGCCTGACAGCTTTCCAGCCACTCCTCCCCAAGCCTGTAGCGTTGCCTGGGGTTGTTGAGACCCAAGTGCAGGACCTGGCACTTGTCCTTGTTGAACCTCATACAATTTGCCTCGGCCCATGGAGCCAGCTTGTCCAGATCCCTCTGCAGCACCTTCTCCCCTCAAGCAGATCAACACTACCACCCACCTTGGTGTCATCTGCAAGCTTACTGAGGGTGCACTTGATCCCCTCATCCAGATCATTGATAAAAATGTTAAACAGAACTGGCCACAACACTGAGCCCTGGGGAACACCACTTCTGATCTGCTGCAAACTGGACTTAACTCCATTCACCTTTTTACTCAGTGAAGAGTAAAGAGGTCATTGGTGACAGCCAATATGGCTTCACTAAGGGCAAATCATGGTTCACAGATTTGGTGGCCTTCTATGATGGGGTTACAGCTTTGGTGGGTAAGGGAAAAGCAACTGACATCATCTACCTGGACTTGTGCAAAGCATTTCACATTGTCTCACACAGCATCCTTATCTCTAAATTGGAGAGGCATGGATTTAACAGATGGACATTGGCTGGATGGTCACACTCCAAGTGTTGCAGCCAAAGGCTTGATGTCCAAGTGGAGATGAGTGGCAAGTGGCATTCATCAGGGGTCAGTATTGGGACTGGCACTATTCAACATCTTTGTTGGCAACATGAACAGTGGGATGGAGTGCACAAGTTTGCCGATGACACCGAGCTGTGTCGTGCAGTCAACATACTGGAGGGAAGGGATGCCATCCAGAGGCATCTTCACAGACTTGAGAAGTGGGCCTGTGCTAACCTCATGAAGTTCAACAAGGCCAAATGCAAGGTCCTGAATGTAGGTCGGAGCAATCCCAAGCACAAATACAGGCTGGGCAGAGAATGGATTGACAACAGCCCTGAGGAGCCCAGAAAGCTAACCATATCCTGGGCTGCATCAAAAGAAGCAGATTGAGGGAGGTGATTCTGCCTCTCTACACTGCACCTGTGAAACCCCAACTGGAGTACTGTGTTCAGCTCTGGGGTCCCCAACACAAGAAAGACATGGACCTATTGGATGAAGTCCAGAGGAGGGCCATGAAGATGATCTGAGGGCTGGAGCACCTCTGCTAGGAAGACAGGCTGAGAGAGGTGGGATTGGTTAACAAGACACTGGAACAGATTGCCCAGAGAAGGTGTGGGTGCTCCATCCCTGGAAGTGTTCAAGGCCAGGCTGGATGGGGCTCTGAGCAACCTGGTCTAGTGGGAGATAGTAATGGCTTTAAACTGAAAGAGGGTAGATTTAGATTAGATATAAAGAAGAAATTCTTCACTCTGAGGGCAATGTGGTACTGGCACAGGCTGCCAAGAGAAATTGTGGACGCCCCCTCCCTGGAAGTGTTCAAGGACAGGTTGGATGGGCCTTTGAGCAACCTGTCTAGTGGAAGGTGTCCCTGTCCATGGCAGGGGGGTTGGAACTAGATGATCTTTAAGGTCCCTTCCAACCCAAACCATTCTATGATACTATGAAGCTTCAGGTCTACTTTGAGAAAAGCACATACTGGGTGTCAATAAATTATGCTATAGTTATTAATGTGGTTTAAGTTTTGAACATATACTAGAGATATGAAATCATACAAAACCTTTTTAAAAATTACAGACTGTGCTCCTACAACTATGCAGAGCAGTCCTTGCCTTTGATCAACATGTAGTTGATTTCATTAATTTCTTTAATGTAATTAAGTGCAAGTGGGTATAAGAAAAGTTCACAGATTTGAGTATGATGGTTTTGGATAGGAGAACAAAACCTTCACTTGTCTTACTTGCAAACCAAAGAAAATTTATATCCAGATACTCATCCTATTCCAGTCTTCAGCCTTTGTTTTTTTATTTATATATTAACTTACAGGTCATCCTTAAGTGGGTCTGTAATGTAAGTACCTATGGCAAATATTGTTCTTCTATTGCATGCTATCCTGTGCCGATGGATCTGACCGCCATGCAAGACATTGTGGCCTGACCATGGACCATATTATGTCCATTCATTAAATACTACATAGGTCAAGGCTGAAAATATTATCATTCTTGTGCCATATCATCACAGTTAACATCTGTAGATGTGACAGAATGGAAAATTCACTTCCCTGCACAAGGTGGAGCTTTTGAACACATGTAAGCTGAAGATCTTTTTTACCTTTAGACTATGCATTCCCTCATTACACAAAAGCATTTTTGATTGAATGACACAAAGGACTCAATTTAGCTGGTTAAACATGGGTGACTGAGGTACTAGAGTGTCCTACCTGGCTTGCTGTGGAAAGACACCGTCTCCCATACAGCCATTTCAAGGTGGATGTCCCACATGCCTGATGGCATTTCACGTGGCAGTCAATATCTATGCTTTGTGAATTTGAAACAAACCTGCTGCAAGCATCACCTTTTCCCTCATTTTAAATTTGAAAAGGATAGTGGATTACTAAAAGGGGGGTGACATTTTTGACACAGATCAACTCAGACACTGGCTGCTCCACTTCAGTTATACCTGGATATGTATGAAGTGCAACTTATGTCAGGGGATCATAATATTTAAAGATTGATGGTTGTCTTACTATCTTGGAAAACAAATTATTTCAGACTGCTAGTGTTTGCATCTTGTCTGTAAAATATGGAACAAAGTTTCTACATGAAAACTGGAAAACATGAAAAAAGGTTAGCCAAAGAGGAGGCTTCTCTTCATACACTGATATTAACACTATTAATGCTCAAGTAAGTTCTTGAAGGTTGATGTCCAATGTGCCCTGACTCCCAAGATTCCAAATCTTGCTCTGAAGAGGGTGACAGGAAGGATTTATTTGCATCTTCAAAATTATCTCACTGAGCTCACAGTAAAGTGAAGGAAAAGCACATCCCATCTATGGAAGTTCATTTTTAGAATTGTTTAGTGATTAAAGAATTTGTTTTAAAAGAACTTTTTTATTCTAGCAGGACAAAGCAGTCTTCAGTTCTTCATAAAATATTGGACATAAAGTTGCTAAAGACACTGTTGTGACTCTCTTGCATGTCAGCTACCACAGCAGAGCTAGCAACTGGTTCTTCCTCAGACTGCGAGCTAGTATCTGAGGAAATGAAAGAGAAGCGTATGGAGCTTACCTGGTGAGAAGATATTGTGATATTTCAGTATTCATGTATCATTAAAAGTATACACATATCAAAATCACAGTCTCTCACCACTGGTTCATGGATCATGACATTAAGCAAATGAACGACAAAGTCGTCAAGCAGAATGAGGGGTTTTTCCATGTGTTTTCTTAGCTTGGGTGCTTATTTTGTCAGAGATACCACTGATTTTGCCTTAGAGCTAAAATATACTATGAAAGTAGACATTGCTATTTGCCTCAGCCATTCTTGCTGTAAATTATCAAACTCAGCATTTCATTGACAATGAATTGGCTCCTTAAAAATCATTGTGGTGGCTGTGCCTGTGTTACCAAAATTAAACACTTTCATTTCATAATACTTACAGAGAAAACAAAGTTAAATGAAAATAAATGTGTAAAGAGAAGTTATGAGAAAGAGAGGTCAGCTAACAACCATGCAGACATTAAGTCAAAATCTAGACAGACACAGAAAACAATTCACAGTGTTTAGCCCAGTCACAGAAAGAACAGTTCCTCCAGATCTGGCACTGAGCAATGCTCAGGAGAGGTGACACCCATTTCCTTTCTCCACAGAAAGGGGATTTCTCCTTTTCTGGAAAAAATGCTCTCCAGCTCTACCTCCATCGCCCTGGAGGAAGCAAGTCCAGCACAGCAGTGGCAGGTTTCCACACTTGCTATGCTCCTTTCCCAATTCACGAACTTATCTCCCCCACTTTTCAGAGTGATACAGAAATTGGCAACTTCTCATGTACCCCCCACAATATTAACAAGACCTGACTCCTGTAAATGACACCTGTGAAAAGGACATACTTAAAGTCCAGTAGCACTTTGGTGTAATCTCCAGGAGAGGGTAAAACAGACTTGCCCCACTCAGGATCAGATCAAGAAACAGATTGTTGAGTTGATCGCTGTTTGATTCCTGATTCTTTTTTTTCCCAATAAAGTCAGGGCATAGGATGTGGCTCACCTGAGACCTCCACATGGAACAAGATGGATGCTGACCAGTACTAGCCATGCTCTGCGGGAGTCAGACTGAGAGCACTGCTCCCATTATTTGAGATTTGCTAAGTAGTATTTTGGAGATGGCTGTAAATCTTCATAGTCTCATTAAACTTCTTCCTGTGATACAACATCAAGCAACAATGCTTCTTCCTTACCAGAGGGACAAAAGGAAACTGGAACATTACTTGGTGCCCAGGAGAAATATGTTTGCATTGTGATAATTTCATAGATCATACATTTCGCCATGTCACAACATAAGACCATTATAACGCAATGACAGTTTCTGAAGTATATATCTATAAATACTTAAACAATATTTGCTATAACACAGCTTCTTGTAGGCAGGAGCAGAGCAATTGTATGTTTGGGGGCAGATGGGTTACAGTCTCCAGAAACTTCCAGTATTGTGAAGGGGAAAGGGAGGTTTGTACAGATTGAAGGGAAAAAAAATAAACAAAAAACAAAAAAAACCAACCCACACCAAAAAAGAACCTTCTTATTATTGCTGCTATGGAAACTGAACAACGAACAATAACTACTTGCTGATTTCTTCTGGCTCCTACAGTGAATAAGCCTGAAATGCTGCGATTTCAAGGCCAAGAATTGCTGTCAATAACTAAATATTTTGTTATTCTGGGATTTACCATCATATTACCTTGGACTTGTTTAGTTTCTAAACCTTTGTGAATTCTTTTTCGTTTCTGAAGGGCAATGCATTATAAGTAGATGAAGCATGCTATTATAAAAAGACAATTAATTTTACATGGGAAAATCAATTAAACAGTTGATCTGGTCCTGCAATTAGGAATGTGTTCATTGCATTTTATTTATATCTCTAAAGCTCAATGCTTTTATTAAAAAAAGACAGAAAAAAAACCCCAAAAGACCCCACCTTTAAATTTACAGGTGTGCCTAGCCCTGCACAACACCTGGGAACTTATAAGGAATGATCTGGCTGGAGAGTTGGGTGAAAGGAACCTCATGAGGTTCAACATGGGCAAGTGTAGGGTCCTGCACCTGGGGAGGAATCACCCCAGGCACCGGTACAGGTCAGGGGTTGGCCTCCTGGAAAGCAGCTCTGCGGAGAAGGACCTGGGAGTCCTGGTGGGTGACA
>JMFS01071639.1:0-16780 GCA_000699545.1 Podiceps cristatus
GGAGAGGGAGAGGAAGAGGAGGGAGGGGGGAGGAAATGGAAAAAGAAAAGAGGGAGGGAAAGAAAGGTGAAGGGGAAGGTGAAGGAGAAGGGGAAGGGGAAAGAAGTATTGTTCAAAACTGCATTAAAAATGGTGATTTCTTTGAGCTACAGGCAGCCTCAAGAAAAAAACCTACAGGGAGTTAGAGTAAGGAAAAAAAGAACTATCTTATATCTGAGGCTTGTCAGTCATTTACAGGTTTACAAGACAGAAACCTGTTTCAGATGTTTCTGTATGTGAAAATAGGGTCCTTTAAAAGCATTCATTAACATTGTAAACTTGGATATGTATGGAACTTTGGATATGCAAATCTGTATACAGAAGTGAATACTGTTCTCTTCTCCAAACCTGACTGAATATTGCCAAGTACATAAAAAGTTTGCTATATATGAAATGATATTTTATCATTTCTATGTGTATCTATTCTTTTTATTAGCTCCATTAATGGAGCAATCTAACAAAAGGATTGACTGTGCAACATACTTGGACTGAACAGCAAGAAAAATGCTAACAAAGTCTCCAAATATACAAATGTGACGAGACAGGTTTAAGACTCTTGTCTTTTCTCTAGCAGGTGTGGACTGGTAGACTGCCCTCCTAAGGAAATGTTCAGTGTACAAACAGAAAGGGGAAGGGTCTCTGGGGTTCCCCCTGGCAGCTCACCAGTCCTAGAGCCAGCAGACACCTGCAAGGTGCAGTCTGCTTTACCTCTGCGGGACTTTTGCTGGAATGAGGGGTGCGGGGGGAGTGTAACATGCACTGTCCCTGCTGCAGCCCCTGATGAGCACCAGGGGAGAGAAGTGGGTGGCTGTCTCCCCAGCGAGGTGATACACATCCCTCCCTGGCAGAGCTCCCAGCTCCCATTAGTCCTCGGTCAAAACAAGGCTTCGGAGTTAATGTTTCAGCAAGATAAATAGAGGAAGTTCATCCCTGTTTTGGCAGTGTAGCACATTGTTTCAGTCTGTATCAGGAACAGCAGAGCATTAATTTATAGTCTGAAGGCCAGAGTCACAAGAAGAAAAGCCAGAAACATTCAAGGATTTTTTTCCCCCCTTCTTTCCTTCTTTAAGGAAACATTATTTGTTTGAGTCATACAGAAAAACATTGGGATTCTCTGTACCTATTGGATGTAGTCATGCCTGATAACATGAAAGTAGTTTCTGTGGAACAAAATAAAACCTGCTTTACCTGACTCCTCTAAGTAAAAACATAGTATGGGGCTTCCATGGTAACTTTAAATACACATCAAAGTATCATAACATAAAAGCACAAAAGTAGGAGTAATGAAATCATGTTTCCAAAGGGAACTACCTCCCAAGGTGTTATTTACACATATGCCATGACAGTTAGAAGTAAAGCTGTCGAGAAAATTAAATAGCTTCTTTACAGGTTTCAAACACTAGACTTAGTTATATTGTTTAACAGCAAACCACTTTGTTTTTGGTTTAGATTTTTGTAGATCAGAATATTTTAGTACTATATAAGCACTGTGTAAATAAGTACAAATAAAGCATAGAAATAAAAGATCATATGTCAAAAAGAAACTTAAGACTATAATTTTAATGTTATTGATAGATAATGAGAACATTGAAGCAATTTATTTAGATTTATTATCTCACGTAGCTTTTCTCTTTCAAGTAAAACATTGTTTGAAAAAGATTGAAAAATATTTAAAAAGGAAAACAAAAAATACTTTCTAAAAACCTTATTTACAGTTTCACCTTAAATGCCTCTATGCAAGACACAGAGCATGGGGAACATTAGAGAGGTGTTCGCGCCTGTAGGGCTATACACCTCTTGGCATCATGGTGATGTAGTGGGATGACCAGTATGACCAGAGTGCTGGAATAGAAGGATATGGGCTCTTTAGGAAGGACAGGCAGGAGAGATGAGGGGGGGTGTCACCCTCTATGTCAATGACCAACCGGACTGCATGGAGCTCTGTCTGGGGGTGGATGAGGGGCCAACCAAGGGTCAGGATTGAAGGTAGGGCAGGGACAGGTGACATTATAGTGAGGGTCTGCTACAGGTGACCCGACCAGGAAGACCAAGTGAATAAGACCCTCTATAGACAAATAGAAGCAGTCACATGTTCACAAGGACTGCTTCTCATGAAGGACTCCAACCACCCTAATATCTGTTGGAGGGACAACATAGCAAGGCATAAGAAATCCAGGAGGTTCCTGGAATGCATTGATGATAGCTTCCTTCTCAAACTGAGAGAGGAGCCAATGAGGAGGAGTGCTATGTTGGACCTTGCTCTCACAAACAAGGAGGGGCTAGTGGGGAATAAGAAGCTCAAGGGCAGCCTTGACTGCAGTGACCACAAAATGGTGGAGTTCAATGGTGCGCCGGTGGACCCTTTCATAAAAGCAGCAGAACTGTAAAAACACAGGGAAGGAGAGGACACCCCAGCCTCTCCCCCTCTCCCCCCACCTCAGAGCCAGCTCCTAACGGGTGGGCAGCTCTGACTCAGCGTGGGTGCTTGTCAGGTAGGATTTGCCCTTGGTGAAGCCCTGCTGGCTATCTCGAATCACCTCCCTGGCCTCCATGTGCCTTAGCAGAGCTTCCAGGAGGATCTGTTCCATGATCTTCCCAGGCACAGAGGTGAGGCTGACAGGTCGGTAGTTTCCAGGGTCCTCCTTTCTACCCTTTTTAAAAGTGGGCACAATATTTCCCTTTTTCCAGTCCCCATGGACTTCCTCTGACTGCCAAGGCTTTTCAAATATTATAGAGAGCAGTTTGGCAACTACATCAGCCAATTCCATCAGGACTCTGGGATGCATCTCATCAGGTCCCATAGACTTATGTGTGTTCAGGTTCCTCAGGTGGTCACGAACCTGCTCTTCCCTTACGATGAGTGGAGTTTCACACCCCTGGTCCCCATCATGATGTCCCTTTTACCCGGGAGCGGGGGGGGACAGCCGTTGCCAGTGAAGAATGAGGCAAAAAAGTTGTTGTGTACCTCAGCCTTCTCCTCGTCTATTGATTCGTCAGGGTGGGCAGACTTTCTTTAACCTTCCTTTTCTGATTGACATGCCTGTAAAAGCCCCTGTTGTTATTAGTGTTCCTTGCCAAGTTCAGCTCCAGATGCTTCTTAGCCTTCCTGATTTCATCCCTACACAACCGGGCAGTGTCCCTGTACTCCTCCCAGCTTACCCATCCCTTCTTCCACTGGCCGTGCAGTTCCCTCTTGGTCTTTAGTTTGACCACCAGGTCTCAACTCAGCCATGCTAGTCTCTTCCCTGCCCAATTTCCTACCTCTGGGCACTGAGAGCTCTTGTGCCTTGTGGAAAGCATCCTTAAAGATCTTCCTTTGTCCCTGAGGACCGTTTCCCAGGGGGTCCTACTGGCTAAGTCCTTGAAGAGCTGGAATTTTGCTTTCCTAAAATGTAGGGTCCTGACTATACTCCTCACCTGTCTCATTTCCCTCAGGACTGTGAACTCCATCACTATGTGATCACTGCAGCCCAGACTGCCTCTGATCTTGACATCACCAGTGAGCTCACTTGCATTGGTGACCATCAGGTCCAGTATTGCATCCCCTCAGGTAGGGCTGTCTATTACCTGGTTGAAGAAGTTATCCTCCATGCACTCCAGGAGCCTCCTGGATTGCCTATAGCTCACTGTGCTGCTTTCCCAGCAGATGTCAGGGTGGTTGAAGTTCCCCAGCAGGATGACAGCCTGCAAGTGTGAAGCCTCCTGTAGCTAGAGGAAGAAGGCTTCATCAATAAGCTGTCCTTTATCAGGCAGCCTGTAATATACATCAACCAAAATGTTCACTTTGTTACCTCTGTCTCTAATTCTTACACATAAGCTTTCAACCCGCTCATGGCTACTCTTCAGGGCCAGTTCTTCACACTCTGTCCATTTCTTGATAGAGAGGGCAACACCTCTGCTCCTCCTTCCCCACCTGTCTCTTCTGAATAGCCTGGAGCCATCAATAGCGACACTCCAGTCATGGGATTTGTCCCACCAGGTTTCAGTGATAGCAATCAGGTCATAGCTTTCAAGCACCATGGTAGCTTCCAAACCTTATGGTTTGTTGCCCAGGCTGTGTGCGTTTATGTAGAGGTACTTCATCTGGTCTATAGGTCATGTCACTTTCTTGGTAGAGCACCCCTCATTCCCCTTAAGGTTTTCTGCAGAAGTTTCCATATTGGCTCCTGCTACCTCAAGAGCCCCCAGCTTGTCTCCACAAGACATTGACTGTGCTGCAACGCCCTTGGCCCACCCCGGGGAAACAGGTGGAGGGCCCATACTAGGACCCTGTCCCTTTAACCATTGTGTATTCTCCCACAGCTTGTCACAGGCAAGCCTGGTATGTTCCCCCTCCCCCTTCACATCTAGTTTAAAGCCCCATCAATGACTGTCACAAGCTCCTAAGCATCCTTAAAGATCTTCCTTTGTCCCTGAGGACCGTTTCCCAGGGGGTCCTACTGGCTAAGTCCTTGAAGAGCTGGAATTTTGCTTTCCTAAAATGTAGGGTCCTGACTATACTCCTCACCTGTCTCATTTCCCTCAGGACTGTGAACTCCATCACTATGTGATCACTGCAGCCCAGACTGCCTCTGATCTTGACATCACCAGTGAGCTCACTTGCATTGGTGACCATCAGGTCCAGTATTGCATCCCCTCAGGTAGGGCTGTCTATTACCTGGTTGAAGAAGTTATCCTCCATGCACTCCAGGAGCCTCCTGGATTGCCTATAGCTCACTGTGCTGCTTTCCCAGCAGATGTCAGGGTGGTTGAAGTTCCCCAGCAGGATGACAGCCTGCAAGTGTGAAGCCTCCTGTAGCTAGAGGAAGAAGGCTTCATCAATAAGCTGTCCTTTATCAGGCAGCCTGTAATATACATCAACCAAAATGTTCACTTTGTTACCTCTGTCTCTAATTCTTACACATAAGCTTTCAACCCGCTCATGGCTACTCTTCAGGGCCAGTTCTTCACACTCTGTCCATTTCTTGATAGAGAGGGCAACACCTCTGCTCCTCCTTCCCCACCTGTCTCTTCTGAATAGCCTGGAGCCATCAATAGCGACACTCCAGTCATGGGATTTGTCCCACCAGGTTTCAGTGATAGCAATCAGGTCATAGCTTTCAAGCACCATGGTAGCTTCCAAACCTTATGGTTTGTTGCCCAGGCTGTGTGCGTTTATGTAGAGGTACTTCATCTGGTCTATAGGTCATGTCACTTTCTTGGTAGAGCACCCCTCATTCCCCTTAAGGTTTTCTGCAGAAGTTTCCATATTGGCTCCTGCTACCTCAAGAGCCCCCAGCTTGTCTCCACAAGACATTGACTGGGCTGCAACACCCCTGGCCCACCCTTGGGAAACAGATGGAGGGCCTATAATAGGACTCCATGCCTTTAACCATTTTGCATTTTCCCACAGCTTGTCACAGGCAAGCCTGATATGTTCCCCTTCCCCCTTCACATCTAGTTTAAAGATATGTCAATTAGTCCTGCAAGCTCCTGAGCAAAGACCCTCTTTCCCCTTTGAGACAGGTGGCTCTCTTTTGATGCCAGCAAGCCCAGGTGGCTATCCAGTTGTCAAAGAGCCCAAAGTTGTGGTAGTGACACCAACCACAGAGCCACATATTAATAAACTAGGTCCACCTGTTTCTTCAAACATCACTGCCTGCAACTGGGAGGAGGAATGAAAAGATCACCTGTGCCCCAGAACCCTTCACTAACTGTCCCAAGGCCCTGAAGTATCTTTTAATCATCCTTGGACCGTGTACTGCAACTTCATCACCACCCACATGGAAGAGCAGTAGTGGGTAGTAATCTGAGGGCTGTATGAGACTAGGAAGTTTCCTGGTGATGCCTCTGATCCAGGCTCCTGGGAGGCAGCAGACTTCCCTATGAGCAGGGTCTGCCCAGCATATTGGACCCAACGTTCCCCTCAGCAGTGACTCTCCTACAACAGTGGCTTTTTTTTTTTTTTTTTTTTTCCCCTTGTGGAGGTTGTAGTAATGTGGGGGTCCATCTTCCTAATCTCGGGCAGCCCTCTGGTGTGGATGGGTCGCCACCCCCATCATCCCCTGACTGGTCCTCCACAGCTAAAACCTCATATCTATTATGCAGAGGCACCTGGAGAGGCATGGTGGGTAAACAGGGGGTTCGTTTGCTGCCCTGTTTGTGGACTAGCTTCCACTTGCTGTTTCCTTTCAAGTTTCTGTCTATGTCCTGGTGGGGTGAGGATAGCGAATCCCCTTGATCAGGGGATTTTGCCAGTGGCTGACTCTGTTCCTGTTTCAGGGAGCTTAGAGTACAGCTCCACCAGTCTATCTCATCCTTAGATTCCCTGATGCTCCTTAGCCTATCTACTTCGTCTTGTAGCTCTGCCACCAGGCTGTAACAAATGAAGTAACAAATTAGAGAATTCATGTTAGAATAGTCTGCACAAATGAGATTGAACCACTGTTTTGTCTTTTTTTTTTTTTTTAACCCCATGAGCTCATAAATTACTTAGTTTACAAAACAGATTGTAATGTAAATTTGAAAGATCCAAGCTGACCATGACAAGAAGATACCTAGAAAAAATTGAATTAGCCAAAACCACCTATAACGCTCCAAAACACTTGTGAAAGGAACTCCATGCACTTATGTGCTGTTGACATCACCAGTAAATGAACACCTCACAAGTCTCATTAGGTCAGGTATTGTCTCCCATTACCAGAAGTTTATGGAAACCATAAGGAGTAATATATTTTCTCCATTATGCATGTTACTTATAAATGTATGCAAAGACACCATCTCTGTTTCACAAAATCCCTCATGGGACTTGGCATATGCGGAAGAATTATTACGCGAACTTGCCTTGTTTTCACCATCTTCCCTAGATCTTGGCCCCTATAGAGTACAAAATGCTTGGCTAATGGGCCTTTTGTCTGACCCTGTAAGACTAACATATATTCTTCCATAAACAGATTAATGACTTATTTTTTCTGCATAAAAACTTGAAATAGAAGCTTAAATGTTTCCTTTTTATCTGATTAGAAGACTTTAAGACATAATGACTGGATACTTGGTCTAGCTTGTAAACAAGTTTTTTTCCCTCTGGTTAATTTGCAACTTTATTTGCCTCTTAAAAGTGAAAATATAGAACTCAATATGTCACCAGAAATGCAAATCTTATGATTCTATGCATTTCACTAGGAAATTGCATCACACCTTAAATACAAGAGAGTGGTAAGATCACTTACAGCCCATTCTTTATGACCCAATCCTTTAATGGGATAAAACCATTTGAAATGGAATGGAGAATAGTGTTGTTGATTCACTGTTACTGGGAAGGCTTATTCTAAAGCAAAGGATTAAAAGTCAGATGTTTAAATGAGGAAAGAAGACATAGCTTTACAAATTTTTACTGAGTGCCTTCTAAATTCCGAAAGAGAATATCCTCCGTGTTGTTTTTGTTTTTTTGATTTTGGTTTTTAATACAAATACATATACAAGTTATACCCGAGAAGAAAATGGAAAAATGTAATCAATCTTTTAGTACTAGTGCATTGTTGAGTCACATCAGAGGAGAGACAGTACTGTTCAAAGAAGATAAATTGCAGGAAAAGAGATATTATTTGTTCTCCATCCTCATTTTAACTTTTGCTTTACTGTGAATTGGAATTTTTGAGTGAAATCCAATCAATATAGAAGGCTTTCAAATGGCGTTCAAGCTTTTAATGAACTGATCAGAATGAGTTTAACAAATCTTTCATGTGCACAGAGCCTCTGATTACAATGAAACCATTCCAGCACATCCCTGGGGTATGACAGAACCTTTGAGCAATAAAAATTAAACTGCTTGAATACACTGCAGATACAATGAACTGCTTCAACGACTAATACATTTCGGCAGTTTCTTGGAGTCAGCCAGATTAGCTAGCTGATATTTATCTAAAATGATTGCAATTTACCCACCTTATGTTTCAAATAGACATCAAATGTGTAGGGACCTATATAAAGTTAATTCATACCTTGATGCTCCCTGTTTCAGACCAGACACAGCACAAATCACCCATCCTTTGTGTAAGTGCCTATAAGAAGCATTTCTCTGTATTTTGCCAGAGTGTTCACAGCTGATATATCTCACTAAAGTATGACATCTACAAGAGAAACAAGCACTGAGTTCTGTGTGTTGAGAAAAAAAAAAAAAAAAAAAAAAAAAAGAAAGAGGGTAGGGGCAAGAAGAAAAAAAAAAAAAAAAAAAAAAAAAAAAAAAAGAGAGAGAGTAGGAGCAAGTAGCAATTTCTGTGAAGATCCAGAAAAATTTTCATTTATAGTGATTTTTAAGGAGTTTGTTTTCCTTGACAGCAAGGCTAGCTTGTGGATATATCAAGTGGTGAAAGAATTAGGATCTTCCCTTTCCAATGCACATTTCATGTGGATTATTTACTTTTTTGTAGAATCATAAAATCAGTTAAGTTGAAAAAGATCTTTCAGGTTATCAAGTCCAACCGTAAACCTAATACTGCCAAACCCACTACTAAAACATGTCCCTAAGTGTCACATCTACATGTCTTTTAAATATTTCCACCACCTAAACTTCCCAATTTTGAGCTAACTTTCAGGACAATCAGGAAATTGCACTGCTGCAAATTATAGCTCACAGGTTTTTTTGTGAGAATAGTAATTTCTGTTCTGAAAACTTTACAGATACTCCTTTTTATCTCTAGGTTTAATCTACTAAATTGTGCAAGATCTGTACTCCTACTGAAAAATGATCCTAACTTTAGTAGGCGACACTTTTGGAGACATAGACATGCCATGAATTTAAGCACTGGCAGTGCCTGAGTACTGGATTTAGCTACAGATGCTGCTCTGTGCCTGGGAGGGCACAGAGGCAGATTCTTTATGTGGTCAGCAGAACAAGGACAGATTAGGAAACACTCTATCTGTAGAGAGGTGCCTGTGAGATGGGATGAATCTCAGAAAAGTGAAACCTTAGCTTTACCAGCTGCAAAACAGTTGCAGTAAGATAACTGGTGATACCTATCCTTTGTGCAAGGCAGCATCTTCCTGCTTCTGACAATTTGCCCCTGATAGGAGAAGAAAAATACAATCAACTGACAATCTCTGTTTCATGTCATTTTCTAAGCCATACAGAAAGGGGAAAAAGGAGGCTCACAAGATCTTCATTAAATGTGTGAGAGAGCAAGAGACATCTTTGTGTATTTGTTGGACTTTAACACGAAGAAGAACTAAAACATGTTAAAACCTCTACGTGTATATGTTAAATTCATATAACTTGGAATCTCAGTTTTCTTCTTTCAGATAATGGTGAAAGTGTATCTTTTCAGAAATGTAGAAATGAACTTTTAGACTTGCAGGTTTATGTAAGCATGCAGAACTCCTCTTTTTCCAGATTATTTTCCAGTTTCCACCATTACTGTGGTGTTTTTTAAGTATTGTAACTAGGCAACTATAAAACCTAGTGAAGCATAGAATCACAGAATGTCCTGAGTTGGAAAGAGCCCATGAGGATCACTGAGTCCAGCTCCTGACTCCACACGGGGCAATCTAAAAGTTAAACTATATATCTAAGAGCATTTTCCAAATGCTTCTTAAACACCGACAGGTTTGGGCCATGACTACTTCCCTGAGGAGTTTGTTCCAGTGAGCTGCTCTCACTGAAAAGTCCAAAGCTGCATGCAGCACTTGAGGTGAAGCTGCACCAGTGCTGAGTATAGTGGGATAATAATTTTATTTTGGCCAGTCAGCTACACTGTGCTTTCACTCCAGGATATGGTTGACCCTTTTGGCCACCAGGACACATCATTGCCCTGTATTGAGTTTATAATCAATCAAACTCCCCAGATTCCTTTCTGCAGGGCTGCAGCCTCTTGTCCCTCAGTCTATACGTAAATCCTGGAATTCACCATCCCAGGTGCAGAATCCAGCATCTGTCCTTGTTAAATTTCTTACAGCTGGTGATTCCCAGTGCTCCAGTCTATCATGATCTCTCTGTAAGACCTCTTTACCCTCAAAAGAATAAACATCTCCCCATATTTTAGTACCATCAGAAAACTTACTTAACATGCGCTCAACTCCCATGTTCAGGTCATTGATGAAAACATTAAAGAGAACTGGTCCTAAAATTGAGAAACACCACTGGAGACTGCCCACAAGCTACATGTTACCTCATTTATTACAATGCTTTGTATCCAACCCTTCAGTCAACTGTTTGGCCATCATATTTGTGTACGTCTCCAGCTGTATGTTGGACATTTTGTCCACAACGATACTGTGAGAAACAGCATCAAAATCTGAAAAACTAAAATCTGAATACTCTTTCACTTCCATACACAGTGATTGACTCTTTGGTGTCTGTATTGCCCCATATACTGACTTGTTGAGAATTGGAATGAGCGGCTTGTCTCAATCTGTCTTGCAAGGTAACAGAACCCACAGAGGCAGGGTAACATTTTGTGGACTGGCTCTCGCCTCATGAGGGGCTCAATACCACAAGCATCTGCTTGGCAGTGGCCTAGGGCCTCCATCCTACAAAGGCCTGTAGAGTCCCAATCTCACAGCAACTGCCCTGACAAACCGGACATTGTGCTCTGATGGGGTCCTCATTCAATAAACCATCTGGACGCTGTCTCTGCAAGGGAAAATCCCTTGTTCCGTGACTACCCTGATAAGCAGGATACTGCTTCAGGATATTCAATAAAGGAATAGTAACAGGCAAGTGGGGCCCTGGCCCTGCAGAGGTAGAGCACCTTCTTGCAGAAGGCCTGTGTAAGGCCACTGAACGGGGTCATTGCTCCATCAGCCTGGTTGGGGGGTCAAATGACCACCTGGGACCCCCATCCACACTGACTCATTTCCAGAACAGTCTAAACTTCAACACTGAGTCTGCATAAGATATGCTAGGGTCCCCCCAGAAGGGTGGGGCCAGGTAATAGATCTGGTGAGTGCTCACCACAACTTTATGCTGACCTACGCTGGATCCTTGGGTGGTGAGATCTTCTCAATCTTCTTTTCCTCTCCCTCTCTCTGTCTCCAGCCCCCAACACCCCACCCTCAATTCTCAGCTCATAAGAGTAATAGCGTTTCCAATTTTTCTGAATTCTAGTGTTTGTGACCCATTGTTTTGAAAGTACCATTTTGCTAAATCCTGCTAATTGTAATTCATTGCTCTGAGAATATAGTTTTTTTTAGTTTTTTGGCAAGTTCATAATATTACTGAATTTTAAGTAAAGCAGTGTTTTGCTTGGACCTCCTAGGTAATTGTTGTTGCCTCTGAGAACCATGAAGTGGATTATAGAAATTAATCTTGATAGTGGGGTTGTTAAGAAAGATCGGCTAAGAAAGGGTTAACCCAATTCCTGAGGCAGGGGAAAATGTTTAACTCTACATGCACCCACCTGGTGGAATTTGACACTGTCCTGAACATGCATTGCTATATTTGCACTCCTAAACCCTACATTAGCAAAGATATACCTGAACTAAGGTAGTTTCTTCTTTGTTCCTCATTGGGACAGATTGCCATATCTATATTAAAGTACCTTTCATCTGTTCATCAAATAGAAAGGAATTCCTGTATTACCTATTACATGTCTGTATCTTCTCCTTAAGTCAGCCCATAGTTTTAACACTAGCATCAGTGTCCAAAATAACCTGCACAGACATACAAGGTTCTTATTTCTCCATATTTCCTAGTCTGTACATATAATATGGATCATAGTCAAACAAAATCACTTTACTTATTATTTCTGTGCACTATACTATAAGTTGTTTCTCAGCAATCCTATATAGATCAAAGAAAATATTACTTAAGCCTTTATTCAGATTGTCTTTTTTTTTGTAGCACAAATATCTGCATAAAGTGACTTTGAACACTTTTTTCTTTATTTATGAAAGTAATAAATATTTATCTATCAAGTATTTTCTGTTAAAATTTTGTACATGGCCACCTTTTTAATGTAAACAGATGTATAAACAAAGTTAATTTTTAGGATTTATCTCTGTTCAGACATAGCAATCACATATCTGATTACATTACTATTATTAAACACTCTTTAAAATATATTTTCCAGTTAAACTGATCCACTCACTGTGTATTCTTGTGGTCTTAAAATTAGTCTTTTTAAAATGAAAATTTAAGTAAGTATAAACTAATTTCTTATTTTTGCAGTCTCCTGCTGTACAATAAGCATGGATCATATAAAAGGGAAATATGAAAACAAGACTGGAACTGAAACTATACTGTAATGCAACATAATAGGCTGCACAACTCAACTTTTCTATTTCTTAGCTTTAAGCTAAGAAATATAAAAATAGAACACCAAACATCTTTGAGTTTTAGCCTGAGGCCTCATATACTGTTTGTTTTTCCAAAACACAAAAAGTAATTGAAGCATCTCAATATCTCATTATTGCCCTATCCTTTTAATTTCTTAGAAATGTCCTCCATTATCTATTTCCTTAGGACATTGTACCATGATACAGTATCTTCTTTCTAAATTTCAAAATACATGTATCTATTATTGATATATGACAGAAAACTCATTTCCTTCTGTCATCAATGCTTTTTCAGGAAAATATATGTACCTTTCTGTAACATTTCAATTCCTTGTTGTATAAATAAAAATAAATCTTTCTGATATTCAGAGATGAAGTTTTGTTCAGAGATTAAATTAAAATAAATTCCAAATATTAGAATTCTTTGCTAAATATATTTCCTGTTATCTATCCACTTTTCCAAAAATGATAACATGAAATCCTTTCTTTTCTGTCACTAAAATACTGAAGTACCTCACTTTATTCAAAAAAACCCAAACAACAACAGCAAAAGGAAGATTGTTTCCGACAAAGTTAAGTACTTAGAAAATGTTTTAGTGTTCCTTTGGGTGTATGACGGGTAACTTCAGCCTTTTAAATAATGTGATTCAGAACAGCACATAGAAAATGAAGTGCTCATCCAACAGTTGAACCAGCTGAGCTGGCTGAAAATGTCAACAGACCAGTCCACCTCACAGAGTTCAGGACTTCTGTTTCCATAAAGATCTGAAGGCTGTATTGAAAAAAACCCTCAGTCATATTTTTTTAAACTCGGTAAAGGATTTGATTTTGGCCTGGATTAAAAGATTTAATTTCTGTTTAAAAAAACAAAAATGTTTAAAGTTTTTTGTTGGGGAAGTGGGGTGGATTTAACCAAAACTGTCTCACCTTCATTTTTTTTGTGGATACTCCAGTACAATGGCAATCATCAGTCTTGAAAGTAACTCCAGCTAGTTGAAGTCATACACACCAGAAGTGAAAGACTTATTGCTTACTGTAACAAGAAGCATCTTTGATCATACAAAGGTATTCAAATAGTGGGTTTTTTTAATTCTAAGGAATCAGACTATGCAAACACTTACATAAAGATAATTTTTAAACAGATTTGATTAAAACGGAAAATCAGGCACCATTATGTAGTTACTTGGATTATCAGAATCGAGTTTAGCTTTGGGGTCTATATTACAGAACCACTACTAACCCTGTGTTGCAGGAATGTTTGCCTTATGAGCACCACTTAGTGTGAATTCAAATCAAATTCCTCTGCAACTTCTTTCTTGGAAATCAGGAAACATTCTGCTAAGTGTACAAACAATAGGCATTCCTATATTTTCTAATTTATTTTTAATTTAAAGGAGCCAGAAAACCTTCGAGTTATTTCCTTCCAAAGTCTATGTTATTTCTGGTTTCCCGTATACTGAATATAATGGTAAATTAAATTATGGTTCACATTTTCAATCATGTGGGTTCAATTTAATTTTAGTGACTTACTATATTGCATATGAAGTAATACAAACAGCAAGAATGCAAGGAAACTACCACATTTTATGTTTGTACTTCTTTTGGGCAGTGCTGAAGCTAGACATAAGAAATGGGCAAACTTCAGGTATATGTTTTGTTCATTTTCTGTAATTCATAATCCATTGTTTCTAACTATTGGTCTCTTACTATTCTGTGTCACTTGATATCATTGAGATGAAATCACCACAGTGTCTGATATGTCATTTTGTAGTCTGACATGAGCATGTAATGAAATAATGAAAAGTTAAAAAAGGACCCTATTTGTCTTCTCAACCTAGACTCACTTCAGACATAGATAATGTCTAAACATCGTCCAAGAATAACATTGTATGGAAAATGGTACATTTCTCTAGCCCTTTATTTTCTTCTGCAGCAGTTCAGAAATGTGCTAAAACTCAGTCTAAGTGGACCGCAATCACATTAAATTTTTGATACTTCTTTGCCCTCCCTCCTGTTGAAATCGTCCACCTGAAATACAGGCATGCTGTCACAACTAATAGTAGACAAGTTGAATGTCCTTTATGTGTTGAAATATCTACATAATTTCATTATGCAATCTATATGTAGCTCTAAATTGACAACAGAAATGTCAAACATAATTAAGTGTGGCAATTCTTTTTCCACAATCAGAAACTTTTGGCACAAGTACTTCAGTGTATTCAAAACAGAGTACTTGAAGTTTCTTCAAGCTGAATACGGCATAATTGTGAACGGAGGAAGAAAAAGATAAAATAGTTTTGAATACACAGATGGTTTTATTTTAAGATACAGAACTCTTAAGTACCTTCTCAAGATAAAAACTAACTTGATAAAAAGATTTTGTGAAAGATATCTTTTTTGATTGGTATATTATAGTAATGTTCAGAGTAATGCTTCTAGATAAACTAATAGGAAGTCAAGGACTGCTTTTCCTGAAATGAATGCATTACTGTGTTTCATTCAAATGAAAGAAAAGCACAACTCCTTATTATGTAAATATAAAAAATGTATTTTTATGCTAAAATGTATATAATTCTGGTAGTGAATATTGTGTAAAGGTTACATGCTGGTTTAAACTTTAGTCTTCATTTTCAGTAACTCTGAACTTTTGAAAAACTTCAGTCTTTCAATTCCAGCTTGATTCAGAATCTACTATTCTCAGTGGAAGTCTAAGTAAATTCAATAGAACTTTTGGAGATTTTAGTGGATTTGAGGTCAGCCCACTGGAAAAAAAAAAAAAAAATCGTACTTTTAATTTAATTCTTATTTTTATTTATTCCTTATTTTCATTCATAGAATTTACACTCTACTGAAAAACTACCTTTTTGGGGAACAATCATTAGACAAATATATTCATTCTCATCTGCTCATCTTCACTTCTTATATTACATGGCAGGACATTAAAGATACAGAAGACAAGCCAAAGTTCTCTTCTTCCTCCTACATCATAAGCAACTGCTGATGCATATATTCCTATATAATCTTTATTCAAGCTAATAAGTACTTCAAGAGCAAAAAACTACCAAGTTAGTTAATCATGTATAATTGACATGAGAGAACTGATTAGTTCATTAGTTCATGTAATACAGATAAAAATTTGCCTTGATTTACTCTCTCAGAGGATGATTTATTCCGTGACAGCCAGCTGTGCAAAACTGCCTGGGCCACCTTCCACAGTCCCAGAAGTCCTCAGAGCATTACCTCATGCTAAGCGTTTAGGGCTTCCATAATCGTAGGCTGTCAGATGAGAAGAGAAATGAAAAATTTCATTGTGCTTCCATTTGATGGAAGACAGATGAATTACCTGAAACATGCCTTCACTTAAACCTATGTTCAGGGCTTTAAGTCTCTCCAGATCCATGCATAGTTCTTGAGCAGGCAGACAAAGGTGACCAGCTTTGCTGGAAGCTTCAAGTTGCTGCTTTGGGGTTATCCTCCGGGTTGCCACACAGCCAGAGCTATAATGAAAGCAGTGGCTAAATGTAACTAGTATTTTTCACTCTTAATAAAAGCACTGAAACCTGACAGATACTCAGAATCTTTGCTCTGGACTGATACCTATGTGCAGATATTAATAAGAAATACTTCCTATTTCTGAAGGAAAAAAGTTTAAAAAAATTGATTTTGTCTCAAGTTTCAGCTAATCAAATTTCTAATAGTTGTAATGTCTCATGAATTTGAAGTGTTATGTTTTAAATCTATTATCAGCTTGTTGATGTCTTCAAGTCATAGAATCATAGAATAGTTTTCATTGGAAGAGACATTTAGGTTATCTAGTCCAACTCCCCTGCAATGAGCAGGGTGATCTTCAACCAGACCAAGTTGCTCAGAGCCCCGTCCAGCCTGACCTTGAATGTTTCCAGGGATAGGGCATGCACTACATCTCTCAGCAATCTGTTCCAGTGTTTCACCAGCCTCATTGTAAAAATTTCTTCCTTATATCTTGTCTAAATCTGCCCTCTTTTAGTTTAGAACCATTACCCTTTGTCCTGTTGCAACAGACCCTGCTAAAAGATTTGTTCCCATCCTTCTTATAAGTCACCTTTAAGTACTGAAAGGCTACAATAAGGTCTTTTGGAGCCTTCTCTTCTCCAGGCTGAACAACCCCAGCTCTCTCAGCCTTTCCTCATAGGAGAGGTGCTCCAGCCCTCGGATCATTTTTGGGGCCTTCCTCTGGACCCACACCAACAAGTCCCTGTCTTTCCTGTGCTGAGGGCTCCAGAGCTAGACTCAGTACTGCAAGTGGGGTCTCACCAGAGCAGAGGGGCAGAATCAACTAACTTGACCTGCTGGCCATGCTTCTTTTGATACAGCCTAGGATACAGTTGGCCTTCCAGACTGAAAGCACACATTGCCAGCTCATGTCCAGCTTTTCATCCACCATTACCCACAAGTCCTTCTCAGCAGGGCTGCTCTCAAGACCTTCATAGAATCACAGAATCATAGAATCATA